>CM076734.1:17576092-17744622 GCA_038501795.1 Pseudopleuronectes americanus | reverse complement strand
CCAGACGAGGCATTAATGCTGCTCTTCTGGACAAAGCTGATGTGAGTTCATCATTTTTCTATCCTGAATGAAAAACTACGTCATAACATTTCTCGTAACAATCTTCAGCCCCGGAACCTTCACAACTACACACACATTACACTTGAGATTTCTCACTTTATGAATAATTAATTGTGATAATGAGATTTTAGATTCATTATTTAGATTTTGTGTTTTCATGCGTGTTCACTGTCCTCCGTCATGTTAGTTAATGTTCATGAGAATGATCAGCAGAACAATAAAAAACACCACCAGGCCGACACCGAGGAAGATCAGATGTTTTCCTGTCGCCTGAAGGAAAGAAAAAAAAACACATCGATGACTCATCAGGTACAAATCACAAGCTGAACAATAATAATAATAAAGACTTATGTTACATACTAGAATATTATAACCCGAATAATATTCTAAAGTTATTCCAGAGGCCCGAGACCAAGTTAATTGCGCGCCGTATGAACCGCTGTGCCGGTGCCGGGCAGCAAAGCCAGAACCAGTCGAAAAACCAGATCAGGACGGGAAGCAGAGAGTCCAGGGCCCGAATCGCGTCTGAGGACATGGAGGCACAGGAGAAGACGGAGGACGTCTCTGAATGGTGGTCGAAGACGGAGCTGACTGTTTCTCAATGTGACTACTAGCATCGGCTCCAGTTTGAAACACTAGATGGCGTACTAAAACAAAGACTGATTTCTGATCTAAAATTCTGTTAATGTGGGAAACACTCACTTTATCTGGCTAGGTCAGTATTAAAAGACAGTTTGAGGAAATCTGAAGTCACACTTACATCTTCTGATGGTCGACACGGGCCTCTACAAGGAAGAAAACAAGAGAAGAACATGAGTGATGACCAAACAGCATCGTGATCTTTAAACAGTTTTAAATATTTGATGATAATAAAAATATGGAGAAACATCACGATTGACAGCAGAGACACGTCCTCCATCTTTATTCAAAATCAATGAGTCGTACAAACATACCAGTTTATTAGGTTCATCTAACATCAAATCAATAGTATTAGTATTAATACTTGAGGGGAGAATAGAGCAGATGTACTGAGACTCTTTCGATGACTTGTTAAACTGAAGGAAACACCCGACTCCCTCCCTCTGAGTTTACATGTGACTGAACTTTGTTCAGTTTCCAAAACTCCTGAAGCAAAAACCCTGAGCTGCGACGTCAGAATCCCTGAATCCAGTGAACCCTGTTTGGACGAACTCTCCGTCCCCCTCCAACCCGACGCCTCTTTAAAGACATCTGAAGTCACACTTACCCTGATGATGGACGGGCTCTACAAGGAAGAAAACAAGAGACAAACATGAGTGATAATGAAACAGCATCGTGATCTTTAAACAGCAACATGTCGGTAAAACCGGTCGTCACCTCAGAAAATCCGAGAAACTTCCTGATCTCATACTTCGCCGTATTGTTGCAGTTAGAGATCAGCAGGTTCTGCTCATAGAACAGAGAGTTCACTGCGAGGTGGACGCGCAAGTCCTCCGTCAGCCTCCTGCAGTCGGGCACGACGTGGGTATTATCGAAGGTGTGATACATCACCACCAGGATCGTCGGCTTGTTTGCTGTGAGAACAGAGAAACACACAACAAGCAACTGAGTCGGACACAAGTGGAAAGTGACCAGATCTTTTTATTCACCTTTTCCTGTATTTTAAATCCAAGTTATAACTACTACAATCACACACATCTAGCAGAGAGACAAACATTAGCATCATTTCTCGCCTCCTAATGAACCTCAGTGCAATAGTGACTCTCCTGTTTGCTCTGGTTTGGTCTCCACCCACTCATTTCTCACCAGGAATCTTTCTGAGGGCCAAATCCACGTCGGTTCCAACTCGTGAAGTGATGGGACAGAAGAGCAGACAGTAGTCACAGTCTTCAGGATCCATGACCTCAGTGTGTCCGTGGCTTTTAATCATCTGTACAAACTCTACATGAGTGTTGTTCGTGATTCCACTCAGGATCACACAGAACATTCTCCAGGAAGCTGAAGGCAAAACAGAGGAGAAGAACACGATCATTAATCTGAATATCATGTGTGTATTCATACAGCAAAATTCTTTAAATTAGAAACTGACTGAATTTAAATTTTCTAAAAAGAGGTGTGTCCTGTTAATCAAGAGTAACAACAAATATTCTGCATTTGTTTGAAATCAGTGGGTCACATGACATGAAAATTATTACATTATATTATGATTATATCAAATTATACTCGTATAAAATAGAGGACACGTTAAAATCAGAAAGAAAGAGGAGAGACCTGTTTGTGATGGCAGCAAAAATATCTGACTTGATTCAGAGTCGGTTTCCTCTGTGACACTTTTATGATATATTAAAAATGTATTTCTCGTTTAATATATCAGAAACACTGAAATCTAGTCAAAGGAGCTGCGTCATGTTGTGGAGTCAGAGAGTGAAAGGACCGGAAACAGTGACGTTATCTTATCTCAGATCACTTCCCTCATTAGTTAGATACTTTATATTCCTACAATAAGAACTAGACATTGAAATGAAGGATTATTCAGAGACATTATAATTTCTAACAAAGAATAAGATCAAATTAAAAAGTCATTAATCTCACAATGACGACGAAGAAATCCACTTTCACTTTTGATTTCTCCACGAACTCAAATGGTTGATAAACGGTAGAAAGACGAACACATGTTGTCACAGTATAAACACATTGAACGTGTTTTCTCACCTGCCATTATCTGCGGCATGTTTCTGAAATAAAAACACACACAGAGAAACTTAACACAAACTTAACAAAGCTGCATAAAGGTGAAGCTGTCCTCCGGGACACAGGGTGGTAAATACCTGAGAGGTTGATATTCTATATTGTGTCGATGCATTGCAGAGGTTCAGCCGCTCACAGCCTCTTAGTTCAACCTCCTGAATGTAAGAAGTCTACTTACGGAATGGACTGATAGTCTCTGGCTGTAGACTCGTCTGGCATGTTTGTCTCACCCTCTGCTGCGGAATAAAGAGAAACTCCCTCCAGCCGCTGAACGCCCTGATGCACTTTCACTTTCACTCCCTACCACAGAGCACAGTGAGGTGCTAATGTTCAATCTTAGATGAGATATGAAGCAGCTGACTTTTTTTTTAAATCTTGTGATCACAATATCTCCAAAACACCTCGAGGTTATAAATTAAACTTTGCTACAAACACTCAGTTGAAGCAAAGATGAACAGAAAACTTGTTTTGCCTTGTTCCACCTACAGGGGGCGCCCACACGTGAATTGAATTGTAAATGTAAGATATTAATTTCATGCAATACACCTCTGGACAGATTGCTTCACTTTGATGGGAAACGTGAAGAGATAACAACTAGATAACAGGTTGAGGAGCTGCAACGTGACGCTTCACCACTAGATGCCACTGAATCCCTCACACTGAACCTTCAGCAGCTTCTGCTCTGAGGAGTTAGAAGAAGATGAGGTTTCTTGATTCTACGACCTGAATCCTTAAAAAGCTTCCTGACGCCAGGACCTGGTTGGAAGAGGAACACAGTCCCAATAAGCAAAGAGACTAAAGAGGTGAAGCAAAAATACAAAGAGGAGAGGGGAGGAGAGGGAGAGGAGAAATGAGAGGAGGTCAAGAGAGGAGAGGGGGAGAGGAGAAGGAGATGAGGAGAGGAGGAGAGTAGAGATAGAGGGAGAGAGGAGGAGAGGAGGAGAGGGGAGAGGAGGAGGGAGGGAGAGAGGAGGAGGAGAGGAGGAGAAGAGGAGAGAGGAGAGGAGGAGAGGAAGAAAGAGAGGAGAGAGAGAGGAGAGGAGGAGGGAGGAGGAGGTAGTGAGAAGAGGAGAGGGGGAGGAGAGAGGAGGAGAGGAGGAGAGGAGAGAGGAGAGGAAGGAGAAGGAGAGGATAGGAGAGAAGAGAGGAGTGAGAGGAGAGAGAGAGGAGGAGGAGGGAGAGGGAGAGGAGAGAGGAGAGGAGAGAGAAGGAGAGGAAGAGGAGGGGGAGGAGGAGAGGAGATCTCTGATCGCATTCTCAGGAGCGTTTCGCCTTATCTTGCTTCGTTGCTAGAATATGCTCTTCGCTTCTTCTCGTTCTCCTTCTTCTCTGTCTCGTCCCTTCTCATCCTGCTCTCCTCTCTTCTTTCTTCCGTCCGTCGTCCATCCTTCTTCTCGCTTCTCTCTTTCGTCTTCTCGTCCTTCTCTTCTATCTTCTCTCCTCCTCTCCTTGCTGCTTCTTCTTCCTCTCTCTCTCCTCTCTCCTCTCTCCTTCTCTCTCTCTGCACTTCTCTTCTCCCTCATCTCTCGTTCTCTCTCTTCGTCTCCTCTCTTCTCTGCTTCTCCTCTCCTTCTCTTCTTCTTCCTCTTCTCTCTTCTCTCCTTCTCTTCCTCCGCTCCTCTGCTCCTCTCTTCTTTCACTTCTTCTCTCCTCCTCTCTTCTTCTGCTCTCCTCTCTCTCTTCTCTCTTCGACTTCTTCTTCTCTTTCTCGCTTCTCTCTCCTTCTTCTTCCTTCTCTCTCTCTATCTTCTCTTCTCGTTCTTCTTTCTCTCTTCTCTTCTGCTTTCTCTCCTTCCTCCTATCTCTTCTTCTTCTCTCTCTCTCTCTCTCTTCTCATTCCCAACCCTACCCCCCAATACCCTACCCCACCCCCCCCCCATACCCCCTCTCCCCCTCCCCAAAACCACCGCCAAAACAATCAACCAAACCCTCATAACCCAGTCTCCCGCTATCCCACCCATACAGACCAACAAACAACCCATCACTCGCATCAGTGCATGCCCACACAAAAAATTTAAACAAAAGTGATCTTCAACGAATCGTAGCATGGTGAGATTCAGTCGACTACCACACATACACCCAAAAGCACCATCAGACACATACTGCCAACAACCAAATTACTCTTAAATCCAAATGAAACAATTTGCTTTTACACGTCCATCTTAAAAACTGCATTAAAACTCTAATACCATTATACATCGAGATAACTTTAACATTGATTTAGACACAGTGAGTTAGTTTCCTTCTCCCTCGCTCAATTTCTGTCGCCTTGATTTGAAGCTCATACTGTTTGAAGAGAATAGTTTCAAGCTGCTCACATTTCAACTTGCAATAACTTTCCCCTGTAAGGATCTGATCCCATGAAACACCACCTCTCTCCCAGACATGATCCAGACGAGGCATTAATGCTGCTCTTCTGGACAAAGCTGATGAGAGCCTGACGTTTCCCACTTTCTGTTGACAGGTGTCTTCCTTGTGGCCCAGATCTGACAAACTGGATTTCTTCATTTTTCTCTCCTGAATGAAAAACTACGTCATAACATTTCTCGTAACAATCTTCAGATTTCACTTTCGGGTTTCTCACTTGAGGAATAATTAATTGTGATAATGAGATTCAAAGAGATTTTAAATTCCTCATTTAGATTTTGTGTTGTCATGCGTGTTCAATGTCCTCCGTCATGTTAGTTCCGTGTCAGGAAAACGATCAGCAGAACAATCAGAATGACAACAACCCCCAGGACCAAAACGATCCACGGCAGATGTTTCCTTTCGCCTGAAAGAAAGAAGAAAACACATCGATGACTCATCAGGTACAAATCACAAGATGAACAATAATAATAATAAAGACTTATGTTACATACTAGAATATTATAACCCGGGGGAATTCGCTAAAGTAATGCAGACGTTCCTTCTGGGCCAGATACCAAGATATCCGAGCCATTTGAACCGCCGTGTGTATGCCTGGTAGCAGATCAGGAAGCAAGGCAGAAAGACCAGGGCCCAAATCGTGTCTGAGGACATGGAGGAACAGGAGAAGACGGAGGACGTCTCTGAATGGTGGTCGAAGACGGAGTTGACGGTTTCTCAATGTGACTACTAGCATCGGCTCCAGTTTGAAACACTAGATGGCGTACTGAGCCTTATTCAACGCAAATATAACGATTCTTCAGAAATGTGGTAATTGGATATTAAAACCCTCATATATGAACAGTCATGTAGTTTAGTTGCTTAAAAACATGTTTAAGTGCAGTATCTCTTTACGCTGTAATATTTGTGTTACCATCCCTCCACTGCATCTTATCAAGAAAAACAAAGACCGATTTGTCTTCTAAAATTCTGTTAATGTGGGAAACACTCACTTTATTTGACTAAGTCAGTATAAAAAGACAGTTTGAGGAAATCTGAAGTCACACTTACATCTTCTGATGGTCGACAACGGCCTCTACAAGGAAGAAAACAAGAGAAGAACATGAGTGATGATGACCAAACAGCATCGTGATCTTTAAACAGTAACATGTCGGTAAAACCGGTCGTCACCTCAGAAAATCCGAGAAACTTCCTGATCTCATACTTCGCCGTATTGTTGCAGTTAGAGATCAGCAGGTTCTGCTCATAGAACAGAGAGTTCACTGCGAGGTGGACGCGCAGGTCCTCCGTCAGCCTCCTGCTGTCGGGCACGACGTGGTTACTATCGAAGGTGTGATACATCACCACCAGGATCGTCGGCTTGTTTGCTGTGAGAACAGAGAAACACACAACAAGCAACTGAGTCGGACACAAGTGGAAAGTGACCAGATCTTTTTATTCACCTTTTCCTGTATTTTAAATCCAAGTTATAACTACTACAATCACACACATCTAGCAGAGAGACAAACATTAGCATCATTTCTCGCCTCCTAATGAACCTCAGTGCAATAGTGACTCTCCTGTTTGCTCTGGTTTGGTCTCCACCCACTCATTTCTCACCTGGAATCTTTCTGAGGGCCAAATCCACGTCGGTTCCAACTCGTGAAGTGATGGGACAGAAGAGCAGACAGTAGTCACAGTCTTCAGGATCCATGACCTCAGTGTGTCCGTGGCTTTTAATCATCTGTACAAACTCTACATGAGTGTTGTTCGTGATTCCACTCAGGATCACACAGAACATTCTCCAGGAAGCTGAAGGCAAAACAGAGGAGAAGAACACGATCATTAATCTGAATATCATGTGTGTATTCATACAGCAAAATTCTTTAAATTAGCAACTGACTGAATTTAAATTTTCTAAAAAGAGGTGTGTCCTGTTAATCAAGAGTAACAACAAATATTCTGCATTTGTTTGAAATCAGTGGGTCACATGACATGAAAATTATTACATTATATTATGATTATATCAAATTATACTCGTATAAAATAGAGGACACGTTAAAATCAGAAAGAAAGAGGAGAGACCTGTTTGTGATGGCAGCAAAAATATCTGACTTGATTCAGAGTCGGTTTCCTCTGTGACACTTTTATGATATATTAAAAATGTATTTCTCGTTTAATATATCAGAAACACTGAAATCTAGTCAAAGGAGCTGCGTCATGTTGTGGAGTCAGAGAGTGAAAGGACCGGAAACAGTGACGTTATCTTATCTCAGATCACTTCCCTCATTAGTTAGATACTTTATATTCCTACAATAAGAACTAGACATTGAAATGAAGGATTATTCAGAGACATTCTAGTTTCTATCAAAGAATAAGATCAAATTAAATAGTCATTAGTCTCACAATGACGACGAAGAAATCCACTTTCACTTTTGATTTCTCCACGAACTCAAATGGTTGATAAACGATAGAAAGACGAACACATGTTGTCACAGTATAAACACATTGAACGTGTTTTCTCACCTGCCATTATCTGCGGCATGTCTCTGAAATAAAAACACACAAAGAGAAACTTAACACAACTTAACAAAGCTGCATAAAGGTGAAGCTGTCCTCCGGGACACAGGGTGGTAAATACCTGAGAGGTTGATATTCTATATTGTGTCGATGCATTGCAGAGGTTCAGCCGCTCACAGCCTCTTAGTTCAACCTCCTGAATGTAAGAAGTCTACTTACGGAATGGACTGATAGTCTCTGGCTGTAGACTCGTCTGGCATGTCTGTCTCACCCTCTGCTGCGGAATAAAGAGAAACTCCCTCCAGCTGCTGAACGCCCTGATGCACTTTCACTTTCACTCCCTACCACAGAGCACAGTGAGGGGTGCTAATGTTCAATCTTAGATGAGATATGAAGATCTTGTGATCACAATATCTCCAAAACACCTCGAGGTTATAAATTAAACTTTGCTACAAACACTCAGTTGAAGCAAAGATGAACAGAAAACTTGTTTTGCCTTGTTCCACCTACAGGGGGCGCCCACACATGAATTGAATTGTAAATGTAAGATATTAATTTCATGCAATACACCTCTGGACAGATTGCTTCACTTTGATGGGAAACGTGAAGAGATAACAACTAGATAACAGGTTGAGGAGCTGCAACGTGACGCTTCACCACTAGATGTCACTGAATCCCTCACACTGAACCTTCAGCAGCTTCTGCTCTGAGGAGTTAGAAGAAGATGAGGTTTCTTGATTCTACGACCTGAATCCTTAAAAAGCTTCCTGACGCCAGGACCTGGTTGGAAGAGGAACACAGTCCCAATAAGCAAAGAGACTAAAGAGGTGAAGCACAAAGAGGAGAGGGGGAGGAGAGGAGGAGAGGAGGAAAGGAGAGGAGGAGAAGAGGAGAGGGGGAGAGGAGGAGAGGAGAGGAGGAGGGAGGAGAGAGGAGAGGAGGGAGGAGAGGAGAAGGAGAGAAGGAGAGGAGGGAGGACAGAAGGAGAGAATGAGAGGAGGGAGGAGAGAAGGAGAGGAGGGAGGAGGAGAGAAGGAGAGGAGGGAGGAGAGAAGAAGAGAAGGAGAGAAGGAGAGGAGGGAGGAGAGGAGAGGAGGAGAGGAGAGGAGAGGAGAGGAGGAGAGGAGGAGAGGAGGAGAGGAGGAGAGGAGGAGAGGAGAGGTGAAGGAGAGAAGGAGAGGAGAGAAGGAGAGAAGGAGAGGAGGGAGGAGAGAGAAGGAGAGAAGGAGAGAAGGAGAGGAGGGAGGAGAGAGGAGAAGAGAAGGAGAGGAAGGAGGAGAGAGGAGAGAAGGAGAGGAGCTGGACCTTAAAGTCAAACTTGTAAAGTCACATCAACAAAACTGAAACAGGCGAAACAGAAACTTTTAATAAGACTTTTATTGATTCATTTCCAGCTGTTACAGAGACAAGCGGCACAAACATGATGTGATCTTAATACTTCAAGCAGCATGAAGCAGCAACAATCTTTATTTTAAATAAAAGTGAGTCTTCATCGAATCGGAGCAGGTGTGATTCTAGTCGACTTCACAGAAAACCTATTTCTCAAAAGCATAAACTACTGCCTACACCAATTTACTCTTAAATCCAAATGAAACAATTTGCTTTTACACGTCCATCTTAAAAACTGCATTAAAACTCTAATACCATTATACATCGAGATAACTTTAACATTGATTTAGACACAGTGAGTTAGTTTCCTTCTCCCTCGCTCAATTTTCTGTCGCCTTGATTTGAAGCTCATACTGTTTGAAGACAAAGTTTCAACCTCTTCAAGCTGCTCCAGTTTCAACTTGTAATAACTTTCCCCTGTAAGGATCTGATCCCATGAAACACCACCTCTCTCCCAGACACGATCCAGACGAGGCATTAATGCTGCTCTTCTGGACAAAGCTGATGTGAGTTCATCATTTTTCTATCCTGAATGAAAAACTACGTCATAACATTTCTCGTAACAATCTTCAGCCCCGGAACCTTCACAACTACACACACATTACACTTGAGATTTCTCACTTTATGAATAATTAATTGTGATAATGAGATTTTAGATTCATTATTTAGATTTTGTGTTTTCATGCGTGTTCACTGTCCTCCGTCATGTTACTTAATGTTCATGAGAATGATCAGCAGAACAATAAAAAACACCACCAGGCCGACACCGAGGAAGATCAGATGTTTTCCTGTCGCCTGAAGGAAAGAAAAAAAACACATCGATGACTCATCAGGTACAAATCACAAGCTGAACAATAATAATAATAAAGACTTATGTTACATACTAGAATATTATAACCCGAATAATATTCTAAAGTTATTCCAGAGGCCCGAGACCAAGTTAATTGCGCGCCGTATGAACCGCTGTGCCGGTGCCGGGCAGCAAAGCCAGAACCAGTCGAAAAACCAGATCAGGACGGGAAGCAGAGAGTCCAGGGCCCGAATCGCGTCTGAGGACATGGAGGCACAGGAGAAGACGGAGGACGTCTCTGAATGGTGGTCGAAGACGGAGCTGACTGTTTCTCAATGTGACTACTAGCATCGGCTCCAGTTTGAAACACTAGATGGCGTACTAAAACAAAGACTGATTTCTGATCTAAAATTCTGTTAATGTGGGAAACACTCACTTTATCTGGCTAGGTCAGTATTAAAAGACAGTTTGAGGAAATCTGAAGTCACACTTACATCTTCTGATGGTCGACAACGGGCCTCTACAAGGAAGAAAACAAGAGAAGAACATGAGTGATGATGACCAAACAGCATCGTGATCTTTAAACAGTTTTAAATATTTGATGATAATAAAAATATGGAGAAACATCACGATTGACAGCAGAGACACGTCCTCCATCTTTATTCAAAATCAATGAGTCGTACAAACATACCAGTTTATTAGGTTCATCTAACATCAAATCAATAGTATTAGTATTAATACTTGAGGGGAGAATAGAGCAGATGTACTGAGACTCTTTCGATGACTTGTTAAACTGAAGGAAACACCCGACTCCCTCCCTCTGAGTTTACATGTGACTGAACTTTGTTCAGTTTCCAAAACTCCTGAAGCAAAAACCCTGAGCTGCGTCGTCATGAATCCCTGAATCCAGTGAACCCTGTTTGGACAAACTCTCCGTCCCCCTCCAACCCGACGCCTCTTTAAAGACATCTGAAGTCACACTTACCCTGATGATGGACGGGCTCTACAAGGAAGAAAACAAGAGACAAACATGAGTGATAATGAAACAGCATCGTGATCTTTAAACAGCAACATGTCGGTAAAAACCGGTCGTCACCTCAGAAAATCCGAGAAACTTCCTGATCTCATACTTCGCCGTATTGTTGCAGTTAGAGATCAGCAGGTTCTGCTCATAGAACAGAGAGTTCACTGCGAGGTGGACGCGCAAGTCCTCCGTCAGCCTCCTGCAGTCGGGCACGACGTGGGTATTATCGAAGGTGTGATACATCACCACCAGGATCGTCGGCTTGTTTGCTGTGAGAACAGAGAAACACACAACAAGCAACTGAGTCGGACACAAGTGGAAAGTGACCAGATCTTTTTATTCACCTTTTCCTGTATTTTAAATCCAAGTTATAACTACTACAATCACACACATCTAGCAGAGAGACAAACATTAGCATCATTTCTCGCCTCCTAATGAACCTCAGTGCAATAGTGACTCTCCTGTTTGCTCTGGTTTGGTCTCCACCCACTCATTTCTCACCAGGAATCTTTCTGAGGGCCAAATCCACGTCGGTTCCAACTCGTGAAGTGATGGGACAGAAGAGCAGACAGTAGTCACAGTCTTCAGGATCCATGACCTCAGTGTGTCCGTGGCTTTTAATCATCTGTACAAACTCTACATGAGTGTTGTTCGTGATTCCACTCAGGATCACACAGAACATTCTCCAGGAAGCTGAAGGCAAAACAGAGGAGAAGAACACGATCATTAATCTGAATATCATGTGTGTATTCATACAGCAAAATTCTTTAAATTAGAAACTGACTGAATTTAAATTTTCTAAAAAGAGGTGTGTCCTGTTAATCAAGAGTAACAACAAATATTCTGCATTTGTTTGAAATCAGTGGGTCACATGACATGAAAATTATTACATTATATTATGATTATATCAAATTATACTCGTATAAAATAGAGGACACGTTAAAATCAGAAAGAAAGAGGAGAGACCTGTTTGTGATGGCAGCAAAAATATCTGACTTGATTCAGAGTCGGTTTCCTCTGTGACACTTTTATGATATATTAAAAATGTATTTCTCGTTTAATATATCAGAAACACTGAAATCTAGTCAAAGGAGCTGCGTCATGTTGTGGAGTCAGAGAGTGAAAGGACCGGAAACAGTGACGTTATCTTATCTCAGATCACTTCCCTCATTAGTTAGATACTTTATATTCCTACAATAAGAACTAGACATTGAAATGAAGGATTATTCAGAGACATTATAATTTCTAACAAAGAATAAGATCAAATTAAATAGTCATTAATCTCACAATGACGACGAAGAAATCCACTTTCACTTTTGATTTCTCCACGAACTCAAATGGTTGATAAACGATAGAAAGACGAACACATGTTGTCACAGTATAAACACATTGAACGTGTTTTCTCACCTGCCATTATCTGCGGCATGTCTCTGAAATAAAAACACACACAGAGAAACTTAACACAACTTAACAAAGCTGCATAAAGGTGAAGCTGTCCTCCGGGACACAGGGTGGTAAATACCTGAGAGGTTGATATTCTATATTGTGTCGATGCATTGCAGAGGTTCAGCCGCTCACAGCCTCTTAGTTCAACCTCCTGAATGTAAGAAGTCTACTTACGGAATGGACTGATAGTCTCTGGCTGTAGACTCGTCTGGCATGTCTGTCTCACCCTCTGCTGCGGAATAAAGAGAAACTCCCTCCAGCTGCTGAACGCCCTGATGCACTTTCACTTTCACTCCCTACCACAGAGCACAGTGAGTGCTAATGTTCAATCTTAGATGAGATATGAAGCAGCTGACTTTTTTTTTAAATCTTGTGATCACAATATCTCCAAAACACCTCGAGGTTATAAATTAAACTTTGCTACAAACACTCAGTTGAAGCAAAGATGAACAGAAAACTTGTTTTGCCTTGTTCCACCTACAGGGGGCGCCCACACATGAATTGAATTGTAAATGTAAGATATTAATTTCATGCAATACACCTCGGGAAAGATTGCTTCACTTTGATGGGAAACGTGAAGAGATAACAACTAGATAACAGGTTGAGGAGCTGCAACGTGACGCTTCACCACTAGATGTCACTGAATCCCTCACACTGAACCTTCAGCAGCTTCTGCTCTGAGGAGTTAGAAGAAGATGAGGTTTCTTGATTCTACGACCTGAATCCTTAAAAAGCTTCCTGACGCCAGGACCTGGTTGGAAGAGGAACACAGTCCCAATAAGCAAAGACATTAAAGAGGTGAAGCACAAAGAGGAGAGGGGGAGGAGAGGAGGAGAGGAGGAAAGGAGAGGAGGAGAAGAGGAGAGGGGGAGAGGAGGAGAGGAGAGGAGGAGGGAGGAGAGAGGAGAGGAGGGAGGAGAGGAGAAGGAGAGAAGGAGAGGAGGGAGGACAGAAGGAGAGAATGAGAGGAGGGAGGAGAGAAGGAGAGGAGGGAGGAGGAGAGAAGGAGAGGAGGGAGGAGAGAAGAAGAGAAGGAGAGAAGGAGAGGAGGGAGGAGAGGAGAGGAGGAGAGGAGAGGAGAGGAGGAGGAGGAGAGGAGGAGAGGAGGAGAGGAGGAGAGGAGGAGAGGAGGAGAGGAGAGGTGAAGGAGAGAAGGAGAGGAGAGAAGGAGAGAAGGAGAGGAGGGAGGAGAGAGAAGGAGAGAAGGAGAGAAGGAGAGAAGGAGAGGAGGGAGGAGAGAGGAGAAGAGAAGGAGAGGAAGGAGGAGAGAGGAGAGAAGGAGAGGAGCTGGACCTTAAAGTCAAACTTGTAAAGTCACATCAACAAAACTGAAACAGGCGAAACAGAAACTTTTAATAAGACTTTTATTGATTCATTTCCAGCTGTTACAGAGACAAGCGGCACAAACATGATGTGATCTTAATACTTCAAGCAGCATGAAGCAGCAACAATCTTTATTTTAAATAAAAGTGAGTCTTCATCGAATCGGAGCAGGTGTGATTCTAGTCGACTTCACAGAAAACCTATTTCTCAAAAGCATAAACTACTGCCTACACCAATTTACTCTTAAATCCAAATGAAACAATTTGCTTTTACACGTCCATCTTAAAAACTGCATTAAAACTCTAATACCATTATACATCGAGATAACTTTAACATTGATTTAGACACAGTGAGTTAGTTTCCTTCTCCCTCGCTCAATTTTCTGTCGCCTTGATTTGAAGCTCATACTGTTTGAAGAGAAAGTTTACTCTTCAAGCTGCTCACAGTTTCAACTTGCAATAACTTTCCCCTGTAAGGATCTGATCCCATGAAACACCACCTCTCTCCCAGACACGATCCAGACGAGGCATTAATGCTGCTCTTCTGGACAAAGCTGATGTGAGTTCATCATTTTTCTATCCTGAATGAAAAACTACGTCATAACATTTCTCGTAACAATCTTCAGCCCCGGAACCTTCACAACTACACACACATTACACTTGAGATTTCTCACTTTATGAATAATTAATTGTGATAATGAGATTTTAGATTCATTATTTAGATTTTGTGTTTTCATGCGTGTTCACTGTCCTCCGTCATGTTACTTAATGTTCATGAGAATGATCAGCAGAACAATAAAAAACACCACCAGGCCGACACCGAGGAAGATCAGATGTTTCCTGTCGCCTGAAGGAAAGAAAAAAAACACATCGATGACTCATCAGGTACAAATCACAAGCTGAACAATAATAATAATAAAGACTTATGTTACATACTAGAATATTATAACCCGAATAATATTCTAAAGTTATTCCAGAGGCCCGAGACCAAGTTAATTGCGCGCCGTATGAACCGCTGTGCTGGTGCCGGGCAGCAAAGCCAGAACCAGTCGAAAAAACCAGATCAGGACGGGAAGCAGAGAGTCCAGGGCCCGAATCGCGTCTGAGGACATGGAGGCACAGGAGAAGACGGAGGACGTCTCTGAATGGTGGTCGAAGACGGAGCTGACTGTTTCTCAATGTGACTACTAGCATCGGCTCCAGTTTGAAACACTAGATGGCGTACTAAAACAAAGACTGATTTCTGATCTAAAATTCTGTTAATGTGGGAAACACTCACTTTATCTGGCTAGGTCAGTATTAAAAGACAGTTTGAGGAAATCTGAAGTCACACTTACATCTTCTGATGGTCGACAACGGCCTCTACAAGGAAGAAAACAAGAGACAAACATGAGTGATAATGAAACAGCATCGTGATCTTTAAACAGCAACATGTCGGTAAAACCGGTCGTCACCTCAGAAAATCCGAGAAACTTCCTGATCTCATACTTCGCCGTATTGTTGCAGTTAGAGATCAGCAGGTTCTGCTCATAGAACAGAGAGTTCACTGCGAGGTGGACGCGCAGGTCCTCCGTCAGCCTCCTGCTGTCGGGCACGACGTGGGTTACTATCGAAGGTGTGATACATCACCACCAGGATCGTCGGCTTGTTTGCTGTGAGAACAGAGAAACACACAACAAGCAACTGAGTCGGACACAAGTGGAAAGTGACCAGATCTTTTTATTCACCTTTTCCTGTATTTTAAATCCAAGTTATAACTCCTACAATCACACACATCTAGCAGAGAGACAAACATTAGCATCATTTCTCGCCTCCTAATGAACCTCAGTGCAATAGTGACTCTCCTGTTTGCTCTGGTTTGGTCTCCACCCACTCATTTCTCACCAGGAATCTTTCTGAGGGCCAAATCCACGTCGGTTCCAACTCGTGAAGTGATGGGACAGAAGAGCAGACAGTAGTCACAGTCTTCAGGATCCATGACCTCAGTGTGTCCGTGGCTTTTAATCATCTGTACAAACTCTACATGAGTGTTGTTCGTGATTCCACTCAGGATCACACAGAACATTCTCCAGGAAGCTGAAGGCAAAACAGAGGAGAAGAACACGATCATTAATCTGAATATCATGTGTGTATTCATACAGCAAAATTCTTTAAATTAGCAAACTGACTGAATTTAAATTTTCTAAAAAGAGGTGTGTCCTGTTAATCAAGAGTAACAACAAATATTCTGCATTTGTTTGAAATCAGTGGGTCACATGACATGAAAATTATTACATTATATTATGATTATATCAAATTATACTCGTATAAAATAGAGGACACGTTAAAATCAGAAAGAAAGAGGAGAGACCTGTTTGTGATGGCAGCAAAAATATCTGACTTGATTCAGAGTCGGTTTCCTCTGTGACACTTTTATGATATATTAAAAATGTATTTCTCGTTTAATATATCAGAAACACTGAAATCTAGTCAAAGGAGCTGCGTCATGTTGTGGAGTCAGAGAGTGAAAGGACCGGAAACAGTGACGTTATCTTATCTCAGATCACTTCCCTCATTAGTTAGATACTTTATATTCCTACAATAAGAACTAGACATTGAAATGAAGGATTATTCAGAGACATTATAATTTCTAACAAAGAATAAGATCAAATTAAATAGTCATTAATCTCACAATGACGACGAAGAAATCCACTTTCACTTTTGATTTCTCCACGAACTCAAATGGTTGATAAACGATAGAAAGACGAACACATGTTGTCACAGTATAAACACATTGAACGTGGTTTCTCACCTGCCATTATCTGCGGCATGTCTCTGAAATAAAAACACACAAAGAGAAACTTAACACAACTTAACAAAGCTGCATAAAGGTGGACACAGGGTGGTAAATACCTGAGAGGTTGATATTCTATATTGTGTCGATGCATTACAGAGGTTCAGCCGCTCACAGCCTCTTAGTTCAACCTCCTGAATGTAAGAAGTCTACTTACGGAATGGACTGATAGTCTCTGGCTGTAGACTCGTCTGGCATGTCTGTCTCACCCTCTGCTGCGGAATAAAGAGAAACTCCCTCCAGCCGCTGAACGCCCTGATGCACTTTCACTTTCACTCCCTACCACAGAGCACAGTGAGGGGTGCTAATGTTCAATCTTAGATGAGATATGAAGCAGCTGACTTTATTTTTTTAAAATCTTGTGATCACAATATCTCCAAAACACCTCGAGGTTATAAATTAAACTTTGCTACAAACACTCAGTTGAAGCAAAGATGAACAGAAAACTTGTTTTGCCTTGTTCCACCTACAGGGGGCGCCCACACATGAATTGAATTGTAAATGTAAGATATTAATTTCATGCAATACACCTCTGGACAGATTGCTTCACTTTGATGGGAAACGTGAAGAGATAACAACTAGATAACAGGTTGAGGAGCTGCAACGTGACGCTTCACCACTAGATGTCACTGAATCCCTCACACTGAACCTTCAGCAGCTTCTGCTCTGAGGAGTTAGAAGAAGATGAGGTTTCTTGATTCTACGACCTGAATCCTTAAAAAGCTTCCTGACGCCAGGACCTGGTTGGAAGAGGAATACAGTCCCAATAAGCAAAGACATTAAAGAGGTGAAGCACAAAGAGGAGAGGGGGAGGAGAGGAGGAGAGGAGGAAAGGAGAGGAGGAGAAGAGGAGAGGGGGAGAGGAGGAGAGGAGAGGAGGAGGGAGGAGAGAGGAGAGGAGGGAGGAGAGGAGAAGGAGAGAAGGAGAGGAGGGAGGACAGAAGGAGAGAATGAGAGGAGGGAGGAGAGAAGGAGAGGAGGGAGGAGGAGAGAAGGAGAGGAGGGAGGAGAGAAGAAGAGAAGGAGAGAAGGAGAGGAGGGAGGAGAGGAGAGGAGGAGAGGAGAGGAGAGGAGGAGAGGAGGAGAGGAGGAGAGGAGGAGAGGAGGAGAGGAGGAGAGGAGAGGTGAAGGAGAGAAGGAGAGGAGAGAAGGAGAGAAGGAGAGGAGGGAGGAGAGAGAAGGAGAGAAGGAGAGAAGGAGAGGAGGGAGGAGAGAGGAGAAGAGAAGGAGAGGAAGGAGGAGAGAGGAGAGAAGGAGAGGAGCTGGACCTTAAAGTCAAACTTGTAAAGTCACATCAACAAAACTGAAACAGGCGAAACAGAAACTTTTAATAAGACTTTTATTGATTCATTTCCAGCTGTTACAGAGACAAGCGGCACAAACATGATGTGATCTTAATACTTCAAGCAGCAACAATCTTTATTTTAAATAAAAGTGAGTCTTCATCGAATCGGAGCAGGTGTGATTCTAGTCGACTTCACAGAAAACCTATTTCTCAAAAGCATAAACTACTGCCTACACCAATTTACTCTTAAATCCAAATGAAACAATTTGCTTTTACACGTCCATCTTAAAAACTGCATTAAAACTCTAATACCATTATACATAGAGATAACTTTAACATTGATTTAGACACAGTGAGTTAGTTTCCTTCTCCCTCGCTCAATTTCTGTCGCCTTGATTTGAAGCTCATACTGTTTGAAGAGAATAGTTTCAAGCTGCTCACATTTCAACTTGCAATAACTTTCCCCTGTAAGGATCTGATCCCATGAAACACCACCTCTCTCCCAGACACGATCCAGACGAGGCATTAATGCTGCTCTTCTGGACAAAGCTGATGTGAGTTCATCATTTTTCTATCCTGAATGAAAAACTACGTCATAACATTTCTCGTAACAATCTTCAGCCCCGGAACCTTCACAACTACACACACATTACACTTGAGATTTCTCACTTTATGAATAATTAATTGTGATAATGAGATTTTAGATTCATTATTTAGATTTTGTGTTTTCATGCGTGTTCACTGTCCTCCGTCATGTTACTTAATGTTCATGAGAATGATCAGCAGAACAATAAAAAACACCACCAGGCCGACACCGAGGAAGATCAGATGTTTTCTGTCGCCTGAAGGAAAGAAAAAAAACACATCGATGACTCATCAGGTACAAATCACAAGCTGAACAATAATAATAATAAAGACTTATGTTACATACTAGAATATTATAACCCGAATAATATTCTAAAGTTATTCCAGAGGCCCGAGACCAAGTTAATTGCGCGCCGTATGAACCGCTGTGCCGGTGCCGGGCAGCAAAGCCAGAACCAGTCGAAAAACCAGATCAGGACGGGAAGCAGAGAGTCCAGGGCCCGAATCGCGTCTGAGGACATGGAGGCACAGGAGAAGACGGAGGACGTCTCTGAATGGTGGTCGAAGACGGAGCTGACTGTTTCTCAATGTGACTACTAGCATCGGCTCCAGTTTGAAACACTAGATGGCGTACTAAAACAAAGACTGATTTCTGATCTAAAATTCTGTTAATGTGGGAAACACTCACTTTATCTGGCTAGGTCAGTATTAAAAGACAGTTTGAGGAAATCTGAAGTCACACTTACATCTTCTGATGGTCGACACGGGCCTCTACAAGGAAGAAAACAAGAGAAGAACATGAGTGATGACCAAACAGCATCGTGATCTTTAAACAGTTTTAAATATTTGATGATAATAAAAATATGGAGAAACATCACGATTGACAGCAGAGACACGTCCTCCATCTTTATTCAAAATCAATGAGTCGTACAAACATACCAGTTTATTAGGTTCATCTAACATCAAATCAATAGTATTAGTATTAATACTTGAGGGGAGAATAGAGCAGATGTACTGAGACTCTTTCGATGACTTGTTAAACTGAAGGAAACACCCGACTCCCTCCCTCTGAGTTTACATGTGACTGAACTTTGTTCAGTTTCCAAAACTCCTGAAGCAAAAACCCTGAGCTGCGACGTCAGAATCCCTGAATCCAGTGAACCCTGTTTGGACGAACTCTCCGTCCCCCTCCAACCCGACGCCTCTTTAAAGACATCTGAAGTCACACTTACCCTGATGATGGACGGGCTCTACAAGGAAGAAAACAAGAGACAAACATGAGTGATAATGAAACAGCATCGTGATCTTTAAACAGCAACATGTCGGTAAAACCGGTCGTCACCTCAGAAAATCCGAGAAACTTCCTGATCTCATACTTCGCCGTATTGTTGCAGTTAGAGATCAGCAGGTTCTGCTCATAGAACAGAGAGTTCACTGCGAGGTGGACGCGCAAGTCCTCCGTCAGCCTCCTGCAGTCGGGCACGACGTGGGTATTATCGAAGGTGTGATACATCACCACCAGGATAGTCGGCTTGTTTGCTGTGAGAACAGAGAAACACACAACAAGCAACTGAGTCGGACACAAGTGGAAAGTGACCAGATCTTTTTATTCACCTTTTCCTGTATTTTAAATCCAAGTTATAACTACTACAATCACACACATCTAGCAGAGAGACAAACATTAGCATCATTTCTCGCCTCCTAATGAACCTCAGTGCAATAGTGACTCTCCTGTTTGCTCTGGTTTGGTCTCCACCCACTCATTTCTCACCAGGAATCTTTCTGAGGGCCAAATCCACGTCGGTTCCAACTCGTGAAGTGATGGGACAGAAGAGCAGACAGTAGTCACAGTCTTCAGGATCCATGACCTCAGTGTGTCCGTGGCTTTTAATCATCTGTACAAACTCTACATGAGTGTTGTTCGTGATTCCACTCAGGATCACACAGAACATTCTCCAGGAAGCTGAAGGCAAAACAGAGGAGAAGAACACGATCATTAATCTGAATATCATGTGTGTATTCATACAGCAAAATTCTTTAAATTAGAAACTGACTGAATTTAAATTTTCTAAAAAGAGGTGTGTCCTGTTAATCAAGAGTAACAACAAATATTCTGCATTTGTTTGAAATCAGTGGGTCACATGACATGAAAATTATTACATTATATTATGATTATATCAAATTATACTCGTATAAAATAGAGGACACGTTAAAATCAGAAAGAAAGAGGAGAGACCTGTTTGTGATGGCAGCAAAAATATCTGACTTGATTCAGAGTCGGTTTCCTCTGTGACACTTTTATGATATATTAAAAATGTATTTCTTGTTTAATATATCAGAAACACTGAAATGTAGTCAAAGGAGCTGCGTCATGTTGTGGAGTCAGAGAGTGAAAGGACCGGAAACAGTGACGTTATCTTATCTCAGATCACTTCCCTCATTAGTTAGATACTTTATATTCCTACAATAAGAACTAGACATTGAAATGAAGGATTATTCAGAGACATTATAATTTCTAACAAAGAATAAGATCAAATTAAAAAGTCATTAATCTCACAATGACAACGAAGAAATCCACTTTCACTTTTGATTTCTCCACGAACTCAAATGGTTGATAAACGGTAGAAAGACGAACACATGTTGTCACAGTATAAACACATTGAACGTGTTTTCTCACCTGCCATTATCTGCGGCATGTTTCTGAAATAAAAACACACACAGAGAAACTTAACAAAACTTAACAAAGCTGCATAAAGGTGAAGCTGTCCTCCGGGACACAGGGTGGTAAATACCTGAGAGGTTGATATTCTATATCGTGTCGATGCATTGCAGAGGTTCAGCCGCTCACAGCCTCTTAGTTCAACCTCCTGAATGTAAGAAGTCTACTTACGGAATGGACTGATAGTCTCTGGCTGTAGACTCGTCTGGCATGTTTGTCTCACCCTCTGCTGCGGAATAAAGAGAAACTCCCTCCAGCCGCTGAACGCCCTGATGCACTTTCACTTTCACTCCCTACCACAGAGCACAGTGAGTGCTAATGTTCAATCTTAGATGAGATACGAAGCAGCTGACTTTTTTTTTAAATCTTGTGATCACAATATCTCCAAAACACCTCGAGGTTATAAATTAAACTTTGCTACAAACACTCAGTTGAAGCAAAGATGAACAGAAAACTTGTTTTGCCTTGTTCCACCTACAGGGGGCGCCCACACGTGAATTGAATTGTAAATGTAAGATATTAATTTCATGCAATACACCTCTGGACAGATTGCTTCACTTTGATGGGAAACGTGAAGAGATAACAACTAGATAACAGGTTGAGGAGCTGCAACGTGACGCTTCACCACTAGATGTCACTGAATCCCTCACACTGAACCTTCAGCAGCTTCTGCTCTGAGGAGTTAGAAGAAGATGAGGTTTCTTGATTCTACGACCTGAATCCTTAAAAAGCTTCCTGACGCCAGGACCTGGTTGGAAGAGGAACACAGTCCCAATAAGCAAAGAGACTAAAGAGGTGAAGCACAAAGAGGAGAGGAGGGAGGAGAGGAGAGGAGAAGAGGAGAGGGGGAGAGGAGAAGGAGAGGAGGAGAGGAGGAGAGAAGGAGAGAAGGAGAGGAGAGAAAGAGAGAAGGAGAGGAGAGAAGGAGAGGAGGGGAGGGAGGAGAGAGGAGAGAGGAGAAGAGGAGCTGGACCTTAAAGTCAAACTTGTAAAGTCACATCAACAAAACTGAAACAGGCGAAACAGAAACTTTTACGAGACCTTTATTGATTCATTTCCAGCTGTTACAGAGACAAGCGGCACAAACATGATGTGATCTTAATACTTCAAGCAGCATGAAGCAGCAACAATCTTTATTTTAAATAAAAGTGAGTCTTCATCGAATCGGAGCAGGTGTGATTCTAGTCGACTTCACAGAAAACCTATTTCTCAAAAGCATAAATTACTGCCGATCACCAATTTACTCTTAAATCCAAATGAAACAATTTGCTTTTACACGTCCATCTTAAAAACTGCATTAAAACTCTAATACCATTATACATCGAGATAACTTTAACATTGATTTAGACACAGTGAGTTATTTTCCTTCTCCCTCGCTCAATTTCTGTCGCCTTGATTTGAAGCTCATACTGTTTGAAGAGAATAGTTTCAAGCTGCTCACATTTCAACTTGCAATAACTTTCCCCTGTAAGGATCTGATCCCATGAAACACCACCTCTCTCCCAGACATGATCCAGACGAGGCATTAATGCTGCTCTTCTGTACAAAGCTGATGTGAGCCTGACGTTTCCCACTTTCTGTTGACAGGTGTCTTCCTTGTGGCCCAGATCTGACAAACTGGATTTCTTTCATTTTTCTCTCCTGAATGAAAAACTACGTCATAACATTTCTCGTAACAATCTTCAGATTTCACTTTCGGGTTTCTCACTTGAGGAATAATTAATTGTGATAATGAGATTCAAAGAGATTTTAAATTCCTCATTTAGATTTTGTGTTGTCATGCGTGTTCAATGTCCTCCGTCATGTTAGTTCCGTGTCAGGAAAACGATCAGCAGAACAATCAGAATGACAACAACCCCCAGGACCAAAACGATCCACGGCAGATGTTTCCTTTCGCCTGAAAGAAAGAAGAAAACACATCGATGACTCATCAGGTACAAATCACAAGATGAACAATAATAATAATAAAGACTTATGTTACATACTAGAATATTATAACCCGGGGGAATTCGCTAAAGTAATGCAGACGTTCCTTCTGGGCCAGATACCAAGATATCCGAGCCATTTGAACCGCCGTGTGTATGCCTGGTAGCAGATCAGGAAGCAAGGCAGAAAGACCAGGGCCCAAATCGTGTCTGAGGACATGGAGGAACAGGAGAAGACGGAGGTCGTCTCTGAATGGTGGTCGAAGACGGAGTTGACGGTTTCTCAATGTGACTACTAGCATCGGCTCCAGTTTGAAACACTAGATGGCGTACTGAGCCTTATTCAACGCAAATATAACGATTCTTCAGAAATGTGGTAATTGGATATTAAAACCCTCATATATGAACAGTCATGTAGTTTAGTTGCTTAAAAACATGTTTAAGTGCAGTATCTCTTTACGCTGTAATATTTGTGTTACCATCCCTCCACTGCATCTTATCAAGAAAAACAAAGACCGATTTGTCTTCTAAAATTCTGTTAATGTGGGAAACACTCACTTTATTTGACTAAGTCAGTATAAAAAGACAGTTTGAGGAAATCTGAAGTCACACTTACATCTTCTGATGGTCGACAACGGCCTCTACAAGGAAGAAAACAAGAGAAGAACATGAGTGATGACCAAACAGCATCGTGATCTTTAAACAGTAACATGTCGGTAAGTCCGGTCGTCACCTCAGGAAATCCAAGAAACCTCCTGAGCTCATACTTCGCCGTATCGTTGCAGTTAGAGATCAGCAGGTTCTGCTCATAGAACAGAGAGTTCACTGCGAGGTGGACGCGCGGGTCCTCCGTCAGCCTCCTGCTGTCGGGCACGACGTGGTTACTATCGAAGGTGTGATACATCACCACCAGGATCGTCGGCTTGTTTGCTGTGAGAACAGAGAAACACACAACAAGCAACTGAGTCGGACACAAGTGGAAAGTGACCAGATCCGTTTGGTTTCTGTTAGGGTTTGACCGATATGGAAATTCTTGACTGACACCGATACCAATGTTTAAAACAACAATCTGGCCGATACCGATATTTGTTTATTTATTTTTTGTGGTTATTCATTCACCCTTTTGCTCCAGGAAAATAATTAAATCATTATTTAAGAAGCACCATTTAAAATTATTTCAGCCCTTTATCACTCTTATCTTTTAATGAGCACAAATTCAATCAGATTTATGAAACAATCTTTAGTTTAACTCAACTTTATTTAAGGGAGACATATTATTCCCATTTTATCACAGTTGATATTGTTCCTTGGGATCTTAATGAAATGTCTGTGACATATTTTGGTCAAAATACTACAAGGATCATTTAAAACAGCACCTTCTTGCCCTGTCTTACACAGCCCTCCTCAGACTGACCTGTTTTGAGGACTGGGTTTATGCTTTTGTTTTGTTATGACTTATGTTCAGTTAAGACACTGTGTTAAAGGAGTATTAAGATGTCCTGAAGGTCAGTGAACAGGTCGGGGTGGGGCATGTGACAGTTCTAGACCAATGGGGTGGGGTTGTGTGGGATGCCAGGTTCTCATTGGCTGGTTTGTTTATATGAGGAAGGAAGTGTCGAAGACGGTAGTTGACGTGAGGAGTGTCGGAGAAGGAACAAGGAGTGTGACATGTTCGTGTTGACTTTAATAAAGTTACAAATAAGAGAAGAAGTTCTGTGTCGTCTGTGAGGCGGGGACGTTACAATACCAATGAACATCGGACAGTGCCATCGGTGAAAGTCATGTTTTTTACCGATGCACCGGTTGCTGTAAACGAGGCGAATATCGGCCATTTACATCGGTGCGCCACTAGTTGCTGTGGATCTCTTTATTCACCTTTTCCTGTATTTTAAATCCATGTTATAACTCCTACAATCACACACATCTAGCAGAGAGACAAACATTAGCATCATTTCTCGCCTCCTAATGAACCTCAGTGCAATAGTGACTCTCCTGTTTGCTCTGGTTTGGTCTCCACCCACTCATTTCTCACCAGGAATCTTTCTGAGGGCCAAATCCACGTCGGTTCCAACTCGTGAAGTGATGGGACAGAAGAGCAGACAGTAGTCACAGTCTTCAGGATCCATGACCTCAGTGTGTCCGTGGCTTTTAATCATCTGTACAAACTCTACATGAGTGTTGTTCGTGATTCCACTCAGTTTCACACAGAACATTCTCCAGGAAGCTGAAGGCAAAACAGAGGAGAAGAACACGATCATTAATCTGAATATCATGTGTGTATTCATACAGCAAAATTCTTTAAATTAGAAACTGACTGAATTTAAATTTTCTAAAAAGAGGTGTGTCCTGTTAATCAAGAGTAACAACAAATATTCTGCATTTGTTTGCAATCAGTGGGTCACATGACATGAAAATTATTACATTATATTATGATTATATCAAATTATACTCGTATAAAATAGAGGACACGTTAAAATCAGAAAGAAAGAGGAGAGACCTGTTTGTGATGGCAGCAAAAATATCTGACTTGATTCAGAGTCGGTTTCCTCTGTGACACTTTTATGATATATTAAAAATGTATTTCTCGTTTAATATATCAGAAACACTGAAATCTAGTCAAAGGAGCTGCGTCATGTTGTGGAGTCAGAGAGTGAAAGGACCGGAAACAGTGACGTTATCTTATCTCAGATCACTTCCCTCATTAGTTAGATACTTTATATTCCTACAATAAGAACTAGACATTGAAATGAAGGATTATTCAGAGACATTATAATTTCTATCAAAGAATAAGATCAAATTAAATAGTCATTAGTCTCACAATGACGACGAAGAAATCCACTTTCACTTTTGATTTCTCCACGAACTCAAATGGTTGATAAACGGTAGAAAGACGAACACTCACCTGCCATTATTATCTGCGGCATGTTTCTGAAATAAAAACACACAAAGAGAAACTTTCAGTCGTCACAACTTAACAAAGCTGCATAAAGGTCAAATGAAAGACATCTACGGTTTTAAACACCAGAAGCTGTCCTCCGGGACACAGGGTGGTAAATACCTGAGAGGTTGATATTCTATATTGTGTCGATGCATTGCAGAGGTTCAGCCGCTCACAGCCTCTTAGTTCAACCTCCCGAATGTAAGAAGTCTACTTACGAAGTGGACTGATAGTTTCTGGCTGTAGACTCGTCTGGCATGTCTGTCTCACCCTCTGCTGCGGAATAAAGAGAAACTCCCTCCAGCCGCTGAACGCCCTGATGCACTTTCACTTTCACTCCCTACCACAGAGCACAGTGAGCTTGTGCCACCTACAGGGGGCGCCCACACATGAATTATATTGTAAATATAAGATATTCATTTCATGCAATACACCACGGGACAGGTTCAATCACTTTGATGGGAAACCTGAAGACATAACAACTAATTAACAGGTTGAGGAGCTGCAACGTGACACTTCACCACTAGATGTCACTGAATCCCGCACACTGAACCTTCAAAGGCCTTATTTCCCACAGGTCCTGAAGGCAGCAGCAGATGCAGGAGGAGGGCGTTCCTCTGGAGAAAATCTGATCTCACAGCTGGACCGGTTCTGTTCTCACTGTCCTCTGGTCCGGATCACCCCCCCACCTGGACCGGGCCTGTGCTGGGTGTGTGAGCCGCCTGCTGCGCACCAGGGCCGGGGACAGGAGGCCGCAGGAGGCCGGGACATCGGGCTGAGGACATGGAGGCTGCGACCGAGCTGTAGCACGGAGCCTCGCTGCTCCTCCTCCCGGTAAGAAACAATGAACGGCCGCAGCAGCTCGTGTGAAGCAGCCCCTGGAGGTTCGGGAGAATGGAAGTCCGGAGAATCCACTGGTTCTGCTGCAGAATCCCATTCACACCAGTTTCCCTTCGTCTGAAGACAAATGTTGTTGTAACCACGCAGGCTGGGATGATGCGTTCACGTGCTCCTGCCTCAGTGTGGAGCTGGTGATCAGGAATCAAGGAACCATAACAACAACTGCAATCAGATGATAATAATAATATATAGATATAATGTAAAGTCACCCAGGGGTAAATCATTTCACTGCAGTATGCATTTCTGTCTGTGTGTTTCATAACTAATGTATTTTAATGTATTTAATCTGTTTACACTATGTTATTTCCATAGCATTCATATTTCTATAACTTCTTTGAATTTCCATTTTATTCTTCCTTGGGTTTATAATGCATAGTTACTTATAATAATAATAATTATAACAATATTATAATAATTTATAATCTCTCTTCCATTCATGTTTTTATAATTTCTTTGTACGTTTACTTATTACTTTACTGATGTCTATTTTCGACTATTCCTCTTTGCTGCTGTAACTCAGCTAATTTCCCCCTTTGGTGTGACTAATATATATCATAAAGATAATACATCACGTCAAATATAGTCTGTCTTCTCATAGTTTGGATAATAATTCCATCTTTAATTTTACAATCGACTGGTTGTGTAGAACAACAGTGGATCATCTGATATAAGACCAACAGGAACTTTATCAAGATAATATAGAAACCACAATTATTAATTGAGATCTGCATCATCAACATGCCCTTTAAACACAAGGAAATATTAAAAAATAGCAATAATGCATAGACTGAAAACACGATCGAAGATTCACAGACAGAAAATTTGTATTTCACAGTAAAAATGAAATGTGTATGTTTATGATGTTTTATTCTCTTGTGATTTCTCCCGGCTGTCGGCTCAGAATGGACTCTGCTCACGTAGGAGGGGATATGTCACCTCTGTATGTGCCAAGAAAAAGAAAGTCAGCCCAGTCACACCTTAAAGGTGGAACTCCATGTCCAGGTACACACAATGACAAATTCACATCATAACAATCAGTGTGGACGAGACTGTGAAACATCAGGATGGAGCTAGTTTCAGTTTTTAATTATTTTGAATTTTAATCTCTCCTTCAGTTGTTCAGCGGATGCCGGAGAGAGACTGTGAATCGAATGCAGGTGGATACACGAAGGTGAGAGTGAATGGATTATACACCACAACCTGCTGGTGTTGCATTTGTGGGGTCGCTCCAGGAAATGTTGCTAATAAAGACGTGTTTTCTTGTTGTAAAACACACAATCGACTTTATGCAAAGCGCTGGATCTTCACAGTTCTGTGCTTGAATGTTTTAGGAGGACGAGTCTCAAGCCCACGGTTCCCTGAAGATGAAACGGACGTCCGGTAGAAAAAGGTAACGAACGATTCATGGCACCTTAAATGAGACATTTTAATTAATGTTGTGTTTTCATGCTCTAATGTTCAGAAAACCTCTTCACCATTACCAGTTTGGAAACTTTCAAAGCTTGATGATGATGATGATGATGATGAAGAAGAACGTCTCTCTGCTTCACCAGTCTTTTCTGACTTTTTTTTTATTGATCTCAGGTACGAGGACCTCCAGAGTGTTTCCATGGGAACAGTAGAGTACCCAACTCCCAGCTGCTCCGTGATGTCATCAGGTGACCTGGCCAATGGGGTGGACCCAGGCTCCCTGGCTCCACCCACAGCAAGGCTCCCTCCGAGACTGGTGGCGAAGGAGGCGTGGCCTCAAGGCCCCGAAGCCTGTAGGGAACAGTCCCAGCCTCAGGACCAGAGCTGGAACTCCCGGGAAAGAGGCCCCAACGCCTGGGCCCCGGTTCGAGACCGACCCCAGGAGCAGGTGTGGAACTCTGGCAGACAGCGAGCGGGACACTCGTGTCCAGACCAGACATGGATGTCAGGCAGGGA
Source organism: Pseudopleuronectes americanus (assembly GCA_038501795.1). NCBI lineage: Eukaryota > Metazoa > Chordata > Actinopteri > Pleuronectiformes > Pleuronectidae > Pseudopleuronectes > Pseudopleuronectes americanus. The sequence goes on along the minus strand of CM076734.1, from coordinate 17,715,887 downwards.
CAGAGCTCATGGGGGACAGGAGCAGGCCTGGATGACGGGTCAGGACCGGGGGCCTGAGCAGGGCTGGGCAGCCGGGAGAGACCGAGGCCAGGATCAGGCCTGGAACGCCGGCAGAGATCCAGGAAGAGAGCAGGCCTCCTCGGGGCCGGAGCCGGCATGGGGATCCGGACGAAACCATGACCAAGGCTGGAGCAACACGAGCAGAGACAGAGGACACATCTGGAGACCAGGTACAAAGATCCCAGATGATGCTAATACCTGAGTTTTTAATGTTAAGTGCTCAAATTAAACTGTCCTAAAAGTGTATGTTTTGCTGATCTGTTGGTTTTACGCCTCCTGTGTGGTTTTAAAGAGCTGAACATGAAGAAGGTCCAGAGAGCAGAGATGGAGCTGCCACCAGAGACCAGAGACTCCTGTGAGTCCACATCCTGTCTCATATCTAACCAAGTGGTGGCTGCTGCAGTTTGGGTCATGAACCCTACTCTTTTTGTTGTTGATGTTTCAGGTTCAGACGCAGCCAGCCGTGAAGCCTCCACATCTCAGTCCAGTGAGGATCACAAACCTCCAGTTGTCTCCAGTAAGAAGGAGCCTCCTACCTACGCTCCAGGTGAGTCTGTACTTCTACTTTTACTTGAGTATCAGTACTTTTACTCGAGTAAAGAATGTGTGTACTTTTGCCACCTCTTCTTAATGAACTTCCACCCGGCCATAACACCGCCTCTTCTTCCAGAACCTTTCCACAGAGTAAAATAAATAATGTTTGTGCCGACAGGAAGTCCAGAGGAGCGCTGGCAGCTCCAGATCGTGGCCAAAGGCAGAGTCACCTGTCCCAAATGTAAGAGTGTGAGCAGGAAGACGGTGGAGGGGCTGAAGAAGCACATGGAGAACTGCCGACTGGTGAGTGGAGATTAAACCTGAAGCAAAGCCCCGTTCACACCTGATGTTAACACGTGTCCCTGTGTGCAGCAACCGTTCACCTGTCAACACTGTGGGAAACAGCTGAAGTCTTCCACTGGGATGAAGTACCACGTCATGGCGGACCACAGCCACCTGGTAAGAGGCTCCCTCTCTCTGGTTCCTGCCGTGCCGACCTTCAGGTCTTCTCTCTCATGTTGTCTCTCTGTAGCCTTCAGCAGAAGAAGCCAAGGACCTGGACGACCGCACCATTAAAGACAAACTGCGCAAAATCCTGAAGAGACTGGGCAAACTAAAATGCTCCAAAGAGGTAAACTCACAAATCATATGGTGCCACATTATCACTGTATTGAGATACACGATAAGAGACGATACTTTTATATATTTCCACCATATGTTCTTTTCTCTGTTATTCCCGTCTCAGGGCTGTACGGCTGCGTTCACCAGTATCATGGGCTACGTCTACCACATGAAGAAGTGTGGGAAGGAGGAGTCCGAGCTGGAGAAGCTGTTGCTGAACTGTTCTCACTGTGGGAAGACTTACAAATCCAAGGCTGGTCTGGAATACCACCTTAAATCAGAGCACGCTCCTGTGAGTCAGGTTTTTAAATTTGACTCGGATCATAGAAACGTAATAAACCTAAATAAAAACGGTCTTAGTTATAGACCTTAAAAAGTCCTGAATTAAACTTATTGAAACCTGCAGAAACTCTCATAGCAAACGAGCTTCACACTAAAATAACATTTTAATGATTAGCACCATAAACCTTCAAACTGTCTCCTTCCCGTTGCCCAGATGCCCCAAAAGACGGAGGAAGACGAGGCTCTGAAGGCCCAGAGGGAGGCCAACCCGGAGAGGACGCCGAGCGGCCGGCTGCAGCGGGCCTCCGCCCAGGTGGCCAACTTCCACTTGGCTGAAATCGCCAGCAACGACCTCCCCAAAGACTGGCCCAAGAGGAAGTTCCAGTGCGACCTGGTGCCCGACGACAAGAAGGCAAGAGGACATTAGTACAGAGGAGAAGTCGAGAATCCTTGTATTTATCTATAAACTGATCTACGGAAGAATTAATGAACCTTTCACTTTAATTAACCTGCGTTCTGTGCTCGGTAGTTAAAATACGCCCGACCAGGCCTCCCTGCCTTCAGCCAGGATGTGCTGAGGAAGTGGAAGAACGAGGTGAAGCTGCAGAGGAAAGTCCACTGTCCCAACCAGGTAGAAACATCACTTCACATGCTGCATGTAAATTCATTGTTAACGTTTTATATATACAGTATAGATTTTTACAGACATATTGGAATAAGTGTGTCAATGTGTGATATTTCTATTTGTCAAATCCTCCTTTTACTTTATTTGTTCATCCCTCAAGTCCAATAATCCGGTTGTGTTGTTGGTTTAACATCCTTTGTGTCCTCAGGGTTGTGGCAGCACCTACACAAGTGTGTCTGGGCTGAAGGCTCATCTGGGCCTGTGCACCAGGGTGAGTTCACCCTGTTCCAGACTGACAATGATACCACACATCATGATGCACCTCGATGACCCCAGTGCAGACGCAGTGAATCCTTAAGGTCACGTCTACACCAGTGCTCAGGGATCACAGTTTTCTTATTTGATCCCATTTCAGGGCGACTTTGAAGCTGGAAAATACAGATGTCTCATCTGCAACAAAGAGTTTAACTCTGAGAGTGGAGTGAAATATCACATCAACTCCATCCATTCACAGGTAGTGACATAGTTGACATGTGTCGTGTCATCACACAACCACTGTTGTGTCTTCCCCTGTTGACCCGTCCTTGTGTTTCCTCTCCTCTCGCTGCATGCGTGTCGACAGGACTGGTTTGTGACGAACAAGAAGGCCTCCAAGACGTTTGAGAAGTTCGTGAAAAACCAGCACAAGGAGTTAATCCATAACGTGGACAAGCAGATTGTGGATCAGTATCACCAGCACCACCTCCAGCATCACACTCCGGTCCACTGCCCCCATCACCATCACCATCAGCACCATCAGCACCATCAGCAGCAGCAGCAGCATCTCCAGCTCCAGCCCATGCAGCACCCTCTGCAGCCACTGCATCACCTCCAGCACCAAACCCAGCTCCTCCATCCAGAGCACCAGAACCTCCCCCCGCAGGCGGAGGTCCAGCTGCAGCAGCCCATCCTGCAGTACACGCCTCTGGAGCCTCCTGCGGGACCGCTGTGGGTGGACATGGACCGGAGAGGAGTGGTGCACGGGTCGGAGCTGGTCCCGCTCCAGATGGAGGTGGAGGACAAACCAGCAGAGGACGGCAGGGAGACGGTGGAGGGACGAGAGAAGGGAGAGGGAGGAGCGGAGAGGGGGGAGGCTGATGGGAAGAGGAAGGATTGCTTTGGGTTCGGTGCAGGTGGAGGCGTCAGCAGCTAGTCCGGCTAAATGGAGGCGGAGCGGCAGGAGAGGCAAAGACAGGTGGAGCAGTGGAATCTGAAAGGACCCTGAGGCTGGGAAGCAACAACGTGGAACTTAAAGACGACCCTGAAAACCAGACTTCCCTTCGGGGTCGTCAAGCGCCAATCGTGCACCGGAGCTACAACAGAGGTAGGAAGAGACACCATCTGGAGTCTGTCCACATTTTATTATCGCTGTAAAGCTCAGAGAAATCATAGTTCTACCGTTTATCTGTGTTTGTATGTAACAGATTCTTAAACGTGTCTTATACTTTTTCAAAAGGTTTGATAAACACACTCTTTGTCTTTTACGTTAACCGGAAAGGGAAGACGTTGCTCTAACTTGAAGAGACGATGCTTCTGTATTTTTGTTGAACTGGTCCAGTCGTTCTCTGTCTGAAAAGATTTGTGCCTCTTGAATATAATTTATAACTTCACACGACTCATCTTCATCATCACGTTGAATCCGAGCTGATCTAAAAGCCTTTTCTAAGGCTAAATAATGTTCAGTTCGACCTTTTCTCCTCATCTCCATCTGTGGGAATAAAAGTCTGCTGGCGACTGAAATAGGCAAAAAAAAGTTTCTCTGCAGAGCTAAAAGGTTTCCATCAAGTAAACAAAACAAAAGTTGATAAGTTTTGTTTAGTATTGACAAAGAAATTTATAAAATCGTATGTCTTTATTATTTATCGTGAAGCTGGAGCTAGAAATTCTGTCATCTAAATTTGTTAAATCAATGACCCAAGTAATCGCTGGATGGATTCAATAATTTTTATATACTCTATCTACAATAGTGCTTATGGATGGTTCTTTTTTTGACTCTATCCTTCACATTTATGAATGTTTTTGATTCTTAGTTTCTCTCCTGATCTGTTCTTCAGTTTCATTTAAAAACAACAATGATTCTTCCCTTTAAACTGTGAATCTGTCTTAAACAAACTGTGTTAATGTATTTTACTGTCTCTGATTCTGTTGAAAGTGTTTTACTCTTCATCAGATGCCTTTAGAGAGATCGGCCTGTGTCGCTAAAAGAGGAAAAACCTCCTGAGCTGCATGGGAAGTATTTCAGAAAGCAGGGATTTCTGTCTTTATTGTTAACTGAGTATTTTATGAAGTAGTGCTTTCTATTACTTTACATCAGGCCTGATAAGAAGTCTCACACTGTTTCTCTTCAGGCTTTGTTCCCAAAAAGTTCTGTGAGAATCCGTCCAGCAGTTTCTCAACAGAGCTCATTCGTCCATCAAGGCAAAACAGTTTAGATAAATTCGACCTGCAGGAAATCAAACACACTCATAGAAGTCAGTTCCCGCAATGTGCTTGATATTTTGCATCAAGAATTATCGTGAATAAACTCTACTCATTTAGAAAACGTGATACTAATTCCTGGATATTCACCAAAATTCAATCGTTTCTCCCCATTTGGTTTTTTCTTGTTTTCTTACAAACAAACAAACCAAAGAGCAAACTAAAGGACGGAGGTGACCACAGAACATCTGCTGGTTCCCCCTGATCCTGAGTGGGACCACTGACTGACCGGGTTCTTTCTGTTGAAATACTTCCCATGTCCCTTTATGCTTGTGACCAAATCGTTTATCACCATGCTGCTTTTGATAGCACAAAGAAAAGCACTGCTCGACGTGAAGAGAGAGCAGGTTTATCAGATGAACTAAGGCCCAGACATGTTAGTTATGATAGAACGTCTGAGACTTTTACCTTTCTTCACATTGCTTTTCACCGTTCAGCAGAAGCTTATGTTTCTATTGAGGCCGGAGCACAGTCCTATTATATAAACTAGGTAAAAAACTAGATTGTCACTCAGTGGAGTTCGTACTTTCTTCAAAGTCCAACTGTCCCTTTATGAAATTCCTTGGTGGAGGGATAAAAACGTTATCATATAATTCTTGTATTTTGCTGCCAGTAGATGAGCTATAATCAACCATTTACCACTTTAGAGAGGACGAGTGAGGGTCATCAATTTGTTTTCAAAAACTAGAGGTTGAGTTTTGAAAAGCTGTGTTAAAGTTCCATCACTTCTTTGAGGGGTTTAATGTGGCTCAAGGGAAGAATACATAAACATCTAAGTGGCGATCCAGGAAAGTCACTTTCTTTGGCTTTCTGAGACAGTTCTTGACATTTTCCCCATTTCTCAGAGAATAATTAAAGAAAGTTGATGTTAAGGGAACTGATAAGTTGTGAGTGAGTGAAACTTGGTGCAGCTTAATTGAATGTAAGGGACGGTCGGGCCTCGGCGCAGGTCCGAGCTCCTGAGACCCGTTCAAGTCTTTGAATGTTGTTTAATCGACCCCCTGCGGACACTGTGACTCAACGTATTTAGTGAACGTGTAAAATCGTGGGTTGAGCTCTTTGATTTGGTCTCGACCTCCAGAACAAGCATCTTGTGAAAAAGATGGCCGTCATAGATGTGATGTTGGGGCAGAAGTTGTGTTTTTAAACCGTTGACAGTGAAGAAGCTCCGTGCGTCAAATGAATATTGAAATGAACGAAACACTGTTGTCATGTCTTAGTGCCTCATCACCAACATCCATACAGATAAAACATATATATAAATATATATATTGTCTAGACCAGATTTAATTAAGATTCAGTAATAGAGAGCAGTTTTCTTTTTGTGGTATATCATTTCTACTCCAGTAAAAGTCTTTAAAAACTCTGTAAATGAATATGTAATGACTTGTTTTTTAGAAGTTATGTGCTGCTGTTTCTTAGATCCAGCAGTGGTGCAACAACAGATAATTAAAGGTTTAATTAATGTTCCTTTTGCCTCTGTGTCCTCTGTGGTGTTTGTAATATGAGCTAGACGGTGAGAAAAGCTGTTAATCCTAATATTTACTAGATTTGTATACAAATCTTCACACACTGATAGATACCAACCCCATTAATATGTCTTTGTCACTAAGATTCACACATAGTTCTCGAAGAAGTCAACGAAAATATCGAAAAACTAACACAACCAATCAACAACTAACCAACAGCCAACCAATCAGTAACTAACCAATCAACAGCCAATCAACAATCCAACCAATTAAAGAACAAACGCCATCACCGCATCCTCATAAAGTTTATTCTTATTTCCACACATGAAATACATCTCAGTGATTTACGAGTTTACATAAAAGACATGAAGACGTGTAACCAGCAAAAGGTGGAAATAAAATTCAGTATGTGAAGAATAAAACTAATTCCCAATGGTAACAAACTGGTTTAAATAAGATTTAAAAACCAGTAAGACGATAATAGACGATGTGTGGAGTCAGTGAGGTTTGAACCCACGGCTGCTGCAGAGGATCCTGGTCTCCTGTGTGCCGGTAGGGGGCGGTGTGGAGCAGTAACATGGCGCTGTGAGTGTGGCTGAAATCCGCGAGAATCGACCCGATCAACACCGGAGATGTTTGCTCTTCGCCGCCGGTGAAGGAGAATCGTCCGGAGGCGAGTGTCCCTGGTGTGTGCGCGGATCCTCACAGGCTCCACGGTGCCGGTCCCGCTCGGCGGACATTGGGATTCGATACCGCGAGACCTGTGCCCAGCTTCCCGGGTTCAGTGCGCCGCCTTTCCGCCTCGGCCACCGGGGCAGAGAGCCCCGCAGTCAGGCAGGGTGAGTTATAAAGGGTGCGGGTCGTCCGTGCCGGTAACGACTCCCGGTGCCGGGGTTCGATTCCCAACACTACCGCAGATATAACGGGAGAGACAGAAGCGCCACACTCCGTTCGGCCACTGTCACAAGTTAGCTTTAGCAGCGGCTGCTAGCTTAACAGCGTGGCTGCAGCAAAGATGCGAGTCACCGCGAAAACAAGCCACTTCCAGCAGTTTGTATCAGCTCAATTCACCCGCGTGTCGCCTCCTGTCGAGTGAGACATTAATGCCGAATCATTGAGGGGATTCGAAACATCCAGATTCTGTATTAATAGTGAATGTGTGACTCGTGTGTATGTGTCAAAGCGGAAGAGGGAATAAAACTGTCACTTTGGTGGACGAGCTTTGGTTTGGCAGGAGGCAGAGTTTCCATGTGAAGTCTGAATCTTCTGTGGTGTTGGTTCATCAAACACAAGAAATACTAAAATGTTAAACTGTTTATTTTTCTTATTTTAAAGAAACAAACCCAAAAAACCACAATAACTAACTCCACAGTCCCTGGCTGTAATACTGCTACTTCATTCAGCCTGGAGCAAAACAAACATTTATAGTACAAAATACATGTACCGTGTGGGTACTTGTGACTTAAAACTATCAACTTCAAGAATTAAACCTGGGACTATTTCCACTATCGATTCATCTCTTGATTTAAAAACTCCAGCTTCATAAAGAAGAGCTGCACTGGATGACATTGATAAAGTCATTCGGAACCGAAGCAGAACAAACTGGGAGTCTGATGAAATATTACTGCATTATTACAGTCACAGTCACTTAAAGGAAACATGTGTGGTTTAATTTGACAGACAGTCAAGGTTCACCCAGAAATTCAATAAGTGTTTGTCTTGGTTCTGTGTTTCTTTTCTGAGCAGCTGAGCCGGATGAGAAGGAACCTGCCTTACACATGAGGAGGCACCAGATCAGACAGCGACAGCACGAGAACCCCAGAGCTGATGGAGTCCACTGACCCTGGACCAGGTTTCTGCTTTTTTCACTCACTAAGATAAGATCAGACAATATCGATAAGCATAAAGGGAAATGTCACATTGTTATTATCTTTGCGAAGGAGCTTATGTTTGCCTTCTACTAAGTGAGTTTTTGTGCTTAAACACTTAAAATTTGCACAAAGTAGTAATTAAAGAATACAAATGACTAATTACCGTGTCATCTGCCATATAATGTAGAATTATATATATTTATTATCGTATATTGTTTCCCTTATGTAATGTCCTGTACAACTGTGGAATAACACTGTCACTCTCCTCACAGGGCAAGAGAAGCCACCAGCGCAGAATCTGGAATTAACCCCCAGCTCAAGAGGACGGCAACGGAAGAAAAATTCCAAATATGCTGATTTTGAAACTGACGGTAAGTCAACTGAGACAAAATCACCTAGAAAGCGCTCGGGGGGGAGAGGTTCATCTACTAAAATTAGTCCGCTAAAGGCTGAAGATGCGACACAACCTGATGCAGATAAAGAAAAAGAAATAACAGACAAAGCAGCTCAAGAGTCTGAAGGAAAAACCTCAGAGGAAACTCCGAAAAAGGCAGCGAGAGCCAAGAGGACCCCGTCAAAAAAGAGTCCAGCAAAACCAACTCCCGCGAAAAAGACTCCCGCGAAAAAGACTCCCGCGAAAAAGACTCCCGCGAAAAAGACTCCCGCGAAAAAGACTCCCGCAAAAAAGACTCCCGCAAAAAAGACTCCCGTGAAAAAGACTCCCGCTAAAAAGACTCCTGCAAAAAAGACTCCTGCTAAAAAGACAGCTGGAGAGGATGGAGCTGTGCTGCAGGAAAATGGGACGCCAAAACCAAAGAGGACGTATCAGAGAAAGCAGCCTGCACAGGAAACACTGGTTGCAGAAGCACCAGCTGAGGAGGCTCAGGGAGAAGATGTAGTTCCACCTGAGGAGACGTTCGGACCGGGCGGCCGCCGCAGGAGAGGTGCAGCTACAGCGTGAGTCATTAGATTTACTGACTTCAGTTACAAACTATGTATGCGAGTCGTATTCTACCACAGGGGCCAGTGGCATTATGACATTTTGACTTTCCCAAAATTGTGAACACGATAGCTGAACAATGCCTTTAGGGAATTTCTTAAAATTTTGTGCAAATGTTCAGTTTGACCTAAGGATGAACTGATTGGATTTTGGTGGTTAAAGGTCAAAGGTTAAGGTTGTTGTGACCTCACAAAGCATTATGGTGACTGACAGTGCACTGGTTGGCGTAGGCATACAACCACCATATGGTATTTGTAGTTATTTGAATGATCCAATGTACCTTCTTAAAATCAATCCTGTTTTGTGCCTTTTCTCAGTAATCATTTGTGTTAACTGTTGTGCATAGACAGTGATACTGTTCAGTAAGAGCGTATTTAAAGTTAAAAGCTAACGTAGGTAAATGCTACATGAGTAATAAATTCTGAAATGGCGATCTGATCAATCTAATCTAGAACAATGTGATTAATCTCTTCCAGAGCTTTGAAGTACCTCCAGATTCTGGCAAAAGAGGTGTTTGGTAATCCCAATGATGATTCCCAGCCTGGTGCCAAGAGTAAAGTCGACAAAGAGGCGAAAGGTCCCAAAGGAAGCAAAGGTACTGGGAGAGTCCTGCTGGTAATCGTTTCCCACTTGACTGACGGGTCCATCTCAATGTTGTTGAAACCTTTTTCTAACTAAGTTATATTTTTAACTTTGCAGAAAGCTTAGCTAGCTGTTAGCCTCTGTATCTGTAGACCTTATGCTAAAATTGGCCATAGCTGGATATTTCAGGGGAGTGTCAATCTTCTCCACTAATTCATGGAAAGAAAGAAAATAAGTGAACTTCCCAAGATTGATATTTCCTTTTAATTATATGTTTTAGTATTTGTTATGTTTGAGTTAATTTTGTGCTTTAAAGAAAACCACCTCACAGGACACAACGTTCCTCCACTATAAGTCGTAACCTTCTCAGGGGAGACGTTACGTACCCTGACATCGATGTTTGGTCTTTGCAGCGCGTCAAGGTAAGAAGAGGAAACGGCGTGCGTCTAACAGCGACGACGACGATGATGACTTTGTGCCCGGTGCTGAAGAACTGGAGGTTGAGGAGATGGAAGAGGAAGAAGAAGACGAAGTAGGGGAGTCAGAGTTGGACTTAGACTTCAGAGGACGTCCAGCAGGTCTTCACGTCAACAGGACCAATGTTAGTGGTTTTCTGATGTTTGCTGTTTCTTTGAAATTACAATTTCGTTGTACTTGTTACTCTGTGCAGTGACAATAAAGTTGAATCTTGTCCTAATCTAAGAATCTGTTCATAGAGATCAGAGGCGTCACAACTCTATTTAAATGAAATTGAAGTTATATAAATCATCATCTCTAAATGTAACTGGACTGTAAATACGGTGTCTTCTCTCCAGCAGATTTACTCCAATGCCAAAACCCACAACGGGCTCACCATGAGAGTCATGGCAGGTGTTTGGAGCAGCTTTGAGACGACCAAGAAATTGTGAGTAGCTGCAGTTACTGCCCCAGTGTGGTTGTTTCTAGTATTGGTAATTTTAACTGGTTGGTTATTTGTTGCCCCAACACATTCATGGTATGTGATGTGATATGTTTGTGTGTTTGTAGCCGCGAGGAGCACAACAGCAGCTGGGTGTTCCCAGAGTGGGTCCCCTCCACCAGCAGCTGGCACCTTGTATCTCAGAGGTATTTCACCTTTAATGCTGTTTTCGAGGGTCATGAAGTAAATGGATGGATGTTTCGTGTGCTGTGCTTTTAACTGGACATTGGTTATCTCCCCACTGTAGCATCACAGTCAGACAACTTGTGAGTTGTGTATCTCAACAACAGTTAAGATGGTTAACATTCAAATTAATTGAAAATTCTACCAGATTTTCCTTAAATGAGAAAAAACAAAATGGATATTTATGTACATTTCCATCGACTGCTACTAGGAGTGATAATAATCTCCAGTCAGCTGCTGTTTAACCACGGCAGAAGAAGAAGATGCAAAAAACATTATGTGATTAAACGAGCGCCAATAAAACGATATGATAGAAAATTGCTTAAATGGAAACAAACCAATTCTGATTAAATTGGGAACTTAAAAACTCTAGGCTTGTCTGTATTGTGCCCTGGTTAGTGTATTGAACCTCTTATACAGGTTCATTTACTGTGTGTTTTCATGTGTCTTCCATGGGACTCAGTGACGTGGAGAAGTACCTGCCTCAGGAGCTTCGTTCAGCTGCTTTCAAAGTGTCCAGAAACGGCCTCGGGAAGGAGGAGGCGTCTTTTCAAAGTCTCAACAGGTGAGAAAGATCTTCATCAAAACATTGATTCCTACTGAAATGATCCACTGGACAAATGTGGCTGAACACTAGTTATAGAAGTATGTGTGAATCTGGTTGATCTAAAAGTCAGTTTATGGAGAAAATGGTCCTTTGTTCTTGTTTCTAAAGCGTTTCTGTGAATGTTCCTCACCAGGTTTGAGGCGGTGCCTGCTCACACAGAACGCTGGGACATGCTGCTGTATGCAGGGGGCCCCGTCTGGGCCATGGAGTGGTGCCCGACCCCTGATGGAGCTCCGGCCACACAGTACATCGCTGTGGCCTGCCATCGAGGCATGGACGACCAGCACTACGTCAACAAGACGTACACAGGACCTGGACTCATTCAGCTGTGGGACGTGGGCATGATGGAGTACAACAGCAGGTACACATGAAGTTTCAAACTCTAGTGTTTCCTGCTCCTTTGCTTGTTGTGATGCTTCTTGTTCTGAGTCTTTACCTCCTTCTGGTCTCTGCAGCCCGGACTCTCAGCCGGCCCTCGCTTACGGCTTAGCTCAGGACAAAGGCTTCATCTGGAATCTGAAGTGGTGTCCTGCTGGAGGCTGGGAGCTCCCCAGCTGTGGCAGAAAGGTGAGAAAAGGAACTTCTTGGAAAACCAGTAGATTTGGTTTGGTGTTTATAGCTAAACATTATGTTACGTTTTTTTAATTGTGCATCTCCGAAGGCTCCGTTCCTGCCCAGACTCGGTCTCCTAGCTGCTGCCTCCTCATCCGGCGTGGTCACCATCTACAGCCTCCCCCACCCGGCCGCGCTGAAGTCCAACAAGAACCTCCCTGACTCTGGTGAGACTGAGACACAACCTCCTTAACTCTGAAAAGGTCCTGACTCAAGCTGATTCACACACCCAGACGGTGTTGTGTGTCTGGGTGCTCAGCAGAGGGCAGTGTTGTCTTTCTCAAGCCGGCAGTGGGTCTGTCCATCGTGTGAGTCCTGCTGTTTCCTGTGGAGACACGTGACTGCAGTGCCACAGAGCTCAATTAGTGGTGATTCCTGGATCACCTATAAAATGTAAAATAACAAAGTGATGTAAAGATGCAGAGGATGGTGGACCTTTAAAGAGGGAACGTGAATTGTGTAATTTATTATTATTATTATTGATTTATTCTCTCAATTACCTGGTGAATCTGCTTTAGTCAAAAACATTTCTAAAGGGAATTGAACAATGGTCGTCGTAACTCTTTAAGCGATGATGATTTTAAAACCTTAAAATATTCAGTTTACAACAATTAAAAACTGAAAAAAGCAGAAAACTATTTTATTTCTCCAAGAAGAATGGCTTGAATGATTAATTCTCTATCAAAATACTTGCTGATTCATTTTTCTGACGATGGACAAATCGATAAACAGTTTGAGCCTCTGTGATGATTTGAGGATTTTCATCTACTGGCGTTCATCAATAACGTGATTAACTCAAACCTGAGTATGAAATCCATCAAACAGCATCACACCGGTCATGGACATCATTAAATGAACCAGATATCATATTCAATAGTAGGACAGTGTCCACGGGGGGGGGGCGTGTTGTGTGCTCGGAGGCTATCAAATAGTTTAAAGCTGCTTCAACAAGGGGAGAAGTGAATCGCTCTTCTGAGATCTACACACACAAACACACACACACACAGCTCCAGGAGTGTATATATGCTGACATTATGGATGGGGGGGGCCTGTGGTCCAGTCCATTCAGTTCCCTGCGTCAGCTGCCTCTGGGGCTCCGCTGATGGAACGCTGTGTGAATGAGATTAATGGCGACCTCGTGGGCCACATCCATCATGCACACAAAGCTGTTTATATATCTACACATTTGTGTGTTGATCTGCCTGCGACTGCCCTCGGGCACGGACTGATGTGAACCACTGCACCAGCCTGTGACCACAGCATCTCACAACACTTGAGATCAGATCAACACAACCTTCTCACATCCCATCCACACTCGTCTGTGGTTGTGTAACATGAATATTGTTGTGTGCAGATTTTAATGCTGAATTGTATTCTCACAGTTTTTAAACCACAGAATCTCTCAGCTGAAAACCACATGAGATGAAATACTTTATTAAATGTTATTCACTCTCTGATCGATGTCATTGAGCTGCGCTGATCAAGATTATTTCAAACTTTTGCCTTCATTACGATTAATGAGCGATTATTTGATGACACACGTGTCTTTACTCAGGTTGTAGAGCACCGTGTGTTGGTATTTAATTAAGATATGTTGTATTGGATGCTTCTAATGAATTGCACTTGGTTTTATGATTAGTAAATACTCTCAGGGTTGTAGTCGGGTCATGAAACCTCTATAAACTCTGACATTTCCACTCTTTGTTTTTCCCTTTTCCCCCGTAGCCGCATGGACGATAGTTTCCATTTTATTTTGTGGCCACGGGTCATTGGGTCTGTTTCCAAAGAGCGACTGTGTCAGCCGCTCGCTTCCAACCGTAGGTTATGGTTATTGGATAGAAAGGTTGCAGAGCACTCACATTAGAAGACGCTGAGTCCTGAACACACAGACTGACGACTGCAGAGCTGGACTTGGACTTGGACTTAAACCGAGCTTTTCAATGTGGCTTTTCATATTACGCTGCTTGAAAGTGTTGCCCATATTCAGGAATATACTTAATTATACTTAATATACTTAATAACTTAATTACTCAATATGCTTAAAAACGTCTTCATTTTAAGTTTAGAGTCTAAAAATATCGCATTTAAACATTTGAGGACAGGACCTCAATCTCTTCAGAGGCTGCTGCAACCAACTCTATAGAAAACCACACTAGTTGTACTCTGGTGGTCAGTGTATATAGAACTGTAGATGGCTGCTGTTTGCACTTGATCCTCAGAGAGATGAGCTCAACCAGTGGATTGGTTTTTACAACAAACCTTGAGGAGCACCCAGAAATATGAAGGATGTTTTTCAATAAGTTCCATGAAATCTGAAAAACGCCAGATGTTAAAGAACATGAAAAAACATCCTGGATTCTGATCTGGTCTCTTTCCTGACCCGTCCTGGATCCTTCCACCATGTTTTAGTGAAATCCTGCAAACAGACGCACAAACTCATCATGTGGTGGTTGTCAGTAGAATTTCTTTAGTCCTCCATAGTTTTCCTCCCTGGCTCTGCAGTCACATGTCATTTTGAGCTTCTGAACTTTATTCTAAAGACTTGACTGTTGTTTTTATTTATCTCATATATGTTTGTTGAAGTGACTCCAGAGAGCGGACACAGGTCAGAAGGTAAAAGCACCGAGTGAAACCAGGGGAAAAAATGACCAGTGAATTTCTTTACAGCGTTTTTTCTTGCTTCTCATAACCGGACAAGATGAGTGCTAATTGAAAACAGATTACTTTCCTGCGTAGAAATGATTTCTTGTTTCCGTATCGGCTGAGAGGGTTAAGGGTGAAATTGGCTCGAGCGGGGGTTAAAACGGGGCGTCGGCCTATCTTCTCCACCGGCCCGGTGCTGTTTGTGACAGATAATTATAAATGGCTTTTGTCGGCCGAGTCACCAGAATGAATGAGCAAGTGACTGAGAAGAGGAGGCTGGTACAGCTGCAGAATTGTCGGGGGGTGGATGTAGGTGTGTGTGTGTGTGTGTTTGACTGTGTGTGTGTGTGTGTGTGTGTAGTGCCGACGAGAGGAAGGAGGAAGAAAAAGACAAAAGGGAGAATGTGAGACGAGGAAGTGAATGCACATAATTTACAGAGCCGTTCTCCATCAGACAAGGATCTATAATTGAAATGACAAAGAAGATGCATCACCGAGTCGGTTGTTAGTGTTGGGAGCTATGAATTTAAGGCCTAGTAGCTGACGCCTCGTGTATCCCCACGCTGTCAATCATCCAGGACTTAGTTCTGGGAGGGGGGGGGTGGTCACAGGGAGGCCAAGTGAATGTGCTTTAGTGTGTGTTATTCATTATCTCTGTTGTTCCTCTTCAGGACTTGAGGATGTGAGTTTGCAGGCGGTGATTGGTTTAGATGACGGTTACATTAACTGCATTAATATTAATTAACCCAAACCCTGTGTATGATGCCAGATAATCACCATCATCAGTGACAACAAACTGTACCACCAGGGGGCGATCAAGATGATTTGGCTTCACTTTTGAAAGCTGCCATATATCGTGTATGGATGAAACCCACATTAGTCTTCCTGTAAAAACTGTATAAACACTTTGGATCTACTTGAAACAGATTTACATGGTTTGCACCAGTGGACGTGAAGCAGATTTACATCCAAAGCTCAATTCCAGCTTTTTGTTTTATGAAATTGTTCAGATTTGAACGCTTAGTTTTAATAATCATCAATAATAAACACATTAAAATGGTGATTCATGTGTCTTTCCACAGGAAATGCAAACAAGCAGCTGCCAATATACCAGGTAGGCCCCTGTCACAGTCCTGTCCCTGTTAAATCATATCCATTTTCACATAAGCTGATTTAAAACGTTTTATACAGTATAAGACAACAATAATAGAATGTATCATCCAACTGTGTGTTGTTGTATCTGAAGCTGTGTTTGTTGTCGTGCTTCCTGTTGATCTGCAGGCGGACGCCGTGTTGACGCTGAAGCTCGGCTCCCTCAAAGCCCCTCGCCGTGAGCACAGTGGACAGGTCCTGTCCATGGACTGGCTGCCGGAGAAACCACACAATGTAATAGCTATTGGATTCTACGACGGTATGAATTGATTTCTTGTGGATGTTTTTCTTGATGAATCGGTTCAGTGTCTGAAAGACCGAACAAATGAGCAGCCTGGTTCCCTCCAGGTTCATCTGTACGAGTCCTGAAGAACACAAACATGATTCACTGGTGTCTGCTGCACGTTAGAAGAATATAATCCATTATCCTCTTTGCCCGCTTCACCCTCTTTCTCTCGGTCTCTGGCTCCAGGTGTCGTCGGCCTTTGGGATCTGTCCACTAAGTCTTCGTTGCTGCAGATGAGAGAGTCGGACGGTTCCCTGACACTGCTGCCCTTTAGATGTTTACTGGCTCACGATCACGCTGTCCGGGCGCTGGCCTTCTGTCCCGCCTCCAGGTAAATGTCAGGTTCTGGTCACTTATGTCCCTGTGCCGCAGATTTCCAGGTTGTGCGTCCATTCCATTGTTTTGAACACAATATCTTCAGAACACCTCGAGAGAATCCTATCAAATGTGGAACAAATGTTCACTTAGAATTAATCGAGACACTGATTGTATGTCAATCATAGTGTAATATTCATCAAAAGACTATTCCATTTTCCATTTACGTCTGTTTTCACGTGGTCATCCGTTGACTCATTTAAACGTCATCGAATCGGTCTCCAGATAAAAATGCTGTGACTTCTGAGTCAGAAAACCAATAATTTATCAAGCAACAACTCAGCTTGTCACTGCATCACAGAGAATTATGACTCATGAATAGTGAATGGTTGTGTTAATGTTTTACTGTCGTGTCAGGGATCATGTTGTAAATCAGCCAAGAGAGAAAAAATGTATCTGTAAAATAATTTTTCATCATAAAATCAGTTTCTATCAGCGTTAAAAAAAAACTCGAGCAGAAAAAGAAGCATCACAGAATCTGCTCCAGTTTGTCACTTATATTCACAAGCCTTTAAAAGGTGGGTTGAAGGCAGCTCAGGTTCTCTGCTGCCAGAAAAGCAGCAGAATAAATCCTGAGCACAGAGAGTTGTGCAGAAGTTTGGCAGAAGGCTCCAGTGAACTCAGGCTCTAACTCATGATGTAGGGTACAAGGCCTCGTGTGCAGCCACGTCCTCTCTGAGCCGGCACCATTCAAATGAGGAAGCCTCACTTATCTCTGCAGACGCACTGACCTGCAGGCTGCGGCTGTTCTGAGCTCGAATCATCTCCAGAGAGATCTTCTGTAAACTCATCGTCCTGTGAGGAACATTTATGGATATTTACTTCCTTCAGAGAACACAGTGAACTCCTTTCAATGCTATTTATTCTCTTTGGAGGTTTTTTTAGCGTCTTCTAAGAAAGAAATAATGAATGACATGAAGTTTTCTAAATGCTTTTTTGGATTAAAAGAGAATAATCGGTTAATCAAGTTTTTTTTATATCATTAAGTCGTTGATAATAAGCTCAGTTTGACTTTATAATGATTTGGGGACTTGGAAGAGCATGTTGAGTGAAGACCGACTGTCCCCTATCTGATATGTAATTAAAGGCCATAGCCAAAAAATCTTATATTGGCCAGTCGGTGTGTCCCAGCCTCCTCTCCAGTACAATCTGCTGTGGGAATGAATCTGCAGATCCGTCGTCTGAGGTGACGAGCGACCTGGAAAATGATTAACTCAGCGTTTAGGGTCACTTGAAGCAAATGGATTCAGGGACGGTTTTCTGCTTTGACATGATCCAAGAGCTTGGGAGAACTAAGGAAATTAGTTTTAAAAGAAAGTTTCAAGTGTTTGATTTGATCGTCCTTGAAACTCTCCCTCCATCAGTTTGACCTCCAGTTAAAGTATCAGCTGTGACCCCGGTTTGTCTGTTTACATACATTCCTGCAGATAATTAATGTTGTCGTTCACATCCCTGCATTATTGTTGGTCTGCTGCCCGATCGGAGGCTAATTTGATGAACAGCCGTGTTCTTCTCGTCCGGTTCTTGTCATCCCTCAGTGTCGACTCGGGGTTTTCTGTGAAGGCAGATCTGAAAGTTATGGAGCCGAGGCTGAATAACAAGATTAATGCTGCAGCAGAGAGAGAGAGAGTGAGAGAGAGAGGGAGTGAGGAGGACAAACATCGTGTCTGGATCAGTGCTTTTTAATTACACAGCCATGTTGAAAGAAAGAGATAAAACTACCTCCTCTCTCTCTCTCCTCTCTCTCTCCTTCTCCCCCTCTCTCTCTCTCTCTCTCTCTCCCTTCCTCTCTCTCCACATTCAAGTTGTGAAACCCTGTGTCTGTGTGTCTCAGGAACCTGTTGGTGACAGCAGGAGAAGATCGCTTCATCAAGACGTGGGACCTGAAGAGGCTCGACCACCCGGTCACTGTTCAGAAACGCTATCTGACCAATGAAATCCACTGGCCGCTGAATGCGCCGGGCTACCTGTTAGCCCAGGATGCCGCCTACGTAGCGTAAGAAGGCTTTTTTCTGTTTGACCTCACAGAACTTTACAATTCACACGGCTGTTAATTTCCCATTTTATGAGCTTTGTGTGTCATAAGCATCGAAGGGATGGAAGAATCAGACGGTTTTTTTATGAACCCAACATTTCTCCTTTCCTTATGTTCTTTTAATTTATTTAGGAAGGGTTCCCACGGAGTCCACTTCTTTGACCACTACATGCAAAGTGTCTACGCAGTTCCTCGGACCGGCAGCGTGTGGGTGAGTGTGACCAAGTATTTCAACTTATACATATTTATCAACCCACTAATGATGAATATGTATGTCACGTGTGCCTGTTCATCATAAGGAAGGATTCATAGTTTTGGTCTTTTCATGATTTTTTGTTCTTAAACCTCAAACTCTCTTTAAATGTCTTGATTTTACTGAAGCTCGTTTTGTTTTCTCCCCTGAAAGTTACAGTCGGTTCAAATCGGGCCAAAACAAAACTTTCTTCATTCCACCGTGTTCGTGACAGCGTGGCAGTGACTCCAGAGAAACCCACTGAGCAGTGCTGATTGGTCTGTTTCTGTTCTCCTGCAGTCCATATCCTACACTGATTGGTTGAACAGCGTGGTGACAGCAGACGGCCTCGGCGAGTTGATCTTCTCCATTTTGCCTCAGATAACCTACAACTCCCCGTACATCAAACGCACAATAGAGAGACGATTTGTAAGTTCACAGTTTCTTTTTCTGTCCCAACTGATTCTGATTTTAGTCTAAGATAATAATAACAATTTTTAAATTATATTTAGACATCTGTGTTTCCTGTATTATTAAACACCTGAAATAAAAATGTACACATTCTTTTAAAATAACTGTCAAAACACTACTTTTGAATATGTTAAATTTTGAAGACACTCCTTCTTGAATCTGTGTCTTCAGCCCATATACATAACGTCTCTGGTTCCTCACGCTACAACCGAGGACGAAACCCCCGAGATGGGAGGAGCAGCGGAGGAGGAGGAGGAGGAGGAGGGAGGAGAGGCGGCAGAACAAGATCCTGGATCCGAAGCAGGGGACGAGAGCGTTAGTGAAAACGGAAGAGAAGGACGAAGAGGTCGAAACAAAACAAGTCCCCCTCTCCCGTTCCAGACGTACAAAGAAGCTGTGAAGAAATACGGCCTCCACCACTCAGACGGCAACATGGTGCGTACACTGAGAAGAGTCTGGATCTGTGGACCTCCTCAGAGCTCAACACACAAAGAGCCTCACACACGGCAACACATAGAAACAACTGAGTGATTAAAGGAATGAAAAGGTCAATAAAAGACCAGATTAGGTTTATATACATAAATGATTGTGATGATTAATTTCATTCGGAAAACTAAAAAGATATCAGAACTTCTACTTCAGATGTTACTTTAATTATTATTTCACCATTTATTTCACCAACAATCTCTGACTTCCTGTATATTCATTCATTCATTCATCAGCTTTATTGAAATTTAATTCTTTCTCTGAAAACCATCATCTCCGACTTCCAGCTCAGCTTTCAAAGATGCGAGAAGCAGGCGACCTGGAAACACATGAAAGACACAGAACTGAAGTCGGAGATGAACCTGGACGAGATGCAACTGGCCGCGCTGCACAAGGTATCACACACACACACACACACACACACATACACACGGTGACACGCCATCAGACCCCCGCTGGACCTCAACACCTAGAGGAAGAAGAGAAGGATAAACACCAGCACGAAAGAGGAGAGGAGAGGAAAGAGAGATAAGTGATGGCGGAGGGGTCTCTTCCTCCCTCGTTCTCCTCCTCTGATGGGCGGCTATAAAGACGGGCGGAATGTAATGATGTGTAAAATGAGAAAAATGTCACCCTCAGAGGAGGGAGGGGGGGAGGAGATGGAGAGCAGCCATTTGAGGATTTGATGTGTTTAATTTGAAGAGGGGCAGAGTGGTGGGAGTGGGCGCCGTGCCCTCTGGGACGAGATGATGGACGAACACTTCACGGGACAATCTGAAAAAACAAAACACCATCGGCTTCTGTGTGAGGAGGATAAACGGATGAGACGGAGCGAGAGAGTGACTTGAGAGGAAAGAGAAAAGAAGAGAGGCACACCTGAAGGATTTATAGAGATGAAGATGAAGAGGGGGGGGGGTGGATGAAGGAGGAGGCGGGGGTGTTGAGAGCTGCAGCTGAGTCATTCATACAGGAGGGAGTATTAAATCAAATTAATAAGAATAATCCAAGTTAAGTGACGACTAAATGTCCCACAACTTTCTGCCACTTCACAATCACATGTGTTGTTCTGATTTCAAGATGTTCCCGATGGTTTGAGTTCTGAAACGTTCATTTCTCCTCCTCCTCCTTCTCTCTTCTCCTCCTCTTCTCCTCCTCCTCTTCTCCTCCTCCTCTTCTCCTCAGGTGCGTTTCAACCCCAACATGAGCTGCCACATCTGGGTGGCGTCCGGAGGCCAGACGGGGCTGGTCCGCCTGAACTGCCTCAGGAGCATGATCAGCCCCAAGATCAAGAACATGATCCTGGGGAACCAGGACCAGTTCAACGCACTGTACTCGCCCACAGACCCGTCGGGGGGGGCCCGTCCAGCCCGAGGCGGAGCAGCTATAGCAGGAGCGGAGCTGCAGGAGCAGAAGGTGGATCAAACTGTTACACGGGTGTTTGGCTGCAAACGAACAAACCTGCAAAAAACTGAGTCATTAGCACCAATGCACATTTACTGATTATCATATTTCAATTGGTTTAAAATGATCGACCGCAGCATTTTTTAATTCAAGCAGAAGGATTTAAACAAACGGTCATGAAATTCATCCCGTGGGAATTCTGCCTGAAAGTGTTCGAGGTTCACGTGGAGGAGCAGGAAGGTTTATCTTCCTCAGACCGAGCCGAGCTTCACTTCGCACCAAACGTCTCACGGACATATTGTTTCAGTCTTTCCACACTTTGGGCAGTTAGAGCCGTCGGCAGTGCCTCGTTTAAAACACTCATTGATCCCCAGTTAATCAAGTTCGGTTTCTGTTCGCTCCAGTTACTCTGTATTTGGCAGCGGTGGAACCAGGATCCTGCTCCTCATCATCATCATCTACTCTCACTGTCGAGAAGTCAAACCTCAGGAACAGGGGTCAGAACCTCCAGGGAGATAAATTCATCAGTGACAACACAACCGTTTAAAATGGTTTTGCTCTGAGGATCATAACGACTTCAAGGATTCATTTCAACCTCGTGATTTTCTCCTAAACGTGGCTGTTGTTCTACTTCTACTTTTGATCTGTGGAAAATAAGCCAGGTTGGAAGAATCGGTTCCTTAACAACAACAACAACAACAACAACAACAGTCCACTTAAATACAATCAAGTAAATTGCACAGGTTCCTCAACACGGCTGAGATTTGTCTCTGAACATTCGTTAATGAGTTCCTGAGAAATCAGATCAGAAGACTTCCTACCTCTTAGTGTTGAAGTGAGTGAATCCTTGGATCTGATCCCAAATTGAACCTTTTCTGTCGTCACTCGTTTCTCATCCTTTCACCAAGTTTCGTTTTTTTTACATAATCCTGCTGAAAACCAAACAGATGAATTATAACCTCGGAGGTGAATCTGTCCGACCTGCAGTGGTTTGGGTTAGTGCGTGTTTCTGTTACATTATTTAGAGTTTAAGTGTTGGTTCATAACCAGTGACACATTCCATTGTGATCCACGTGATCTTGAGTTTCAGATTTCTTGCCTTATTGGAATGTCAGTGTCATAATGAACTTTGATCCGAAACCACTTGTGCTGGTTTTTGTTTCCAGACTCTTTGACGCCTTAAGACTCTTTTGATCTCAAAAGATAATCACGATAAACTTTCTGGTTCTGTTCTCCTGCCCCTCAGAACCCCTCCCCCTGTCAAGTTTCAGATCATCAGTAACAACCGGGGGTGGGGGGGGGGAGTCCAGGGTCATTAGGATCATTCATGTCGTTGTATTTTTGTAATTTTTCTCGACAACTCAGGCTTTAGCTGAGTGGAAATACTTGAATATTTTTTATTGTGACTCTGTTGGATGTAATGTTTAGACATTTTTAGCTCTTTTTCTTCCTGAATATGTTTGTTAGTTTACCTGTTGTTATTCTGATATTTAAAACATTTTAATTAAGTTTGCAAAAGAAAGCTCAGTGAAATTATTATAATTTATTTTCCAGCATCTACAAAAACATTTAAATATGTAAATACTTACAGACGTGACAGGTTGATTTAAGGGTTTGAAACATGCGTATTGGTCTATTTTTCTATTAACTTACAACTTTAATTGACAGTTTCTGAAATAGTTTTAATAAACACAATCATAATGTTGTCGGTCATGATAATAATTACTGTCGATATAATAATCTAATTCATAAAAGTATCAGACTGTACAGGACCTGCTCTTATTCAGTTTTTCTGTGTTATGTTTTTTTAATGTAAAATATTTCAATAAATGATTAAGATTCTAATTTCATGCTTCGTAATAATTCAGCCTCTCTCTCCATCATCTGCAGTCTTTTATTTCACTTTACAAAAATCTCTTGCCAAACACATAAAAATGAAATATTAAACTTCACAGACGTGACGAGTGGGTTTACGCATCATCACCAGGACACGGAGACAAAGAGCCGATTGTACAAGGACGGTGAATGTATTTACACAAGTATACACAAAATCATACACAGAAAATACACAATATTTGACATATTTACAACAGTCACCAACGTACATTTGTCACGGGCACAACACAGAGAGCATTCTCAAACAGTAGACTTCCATAGTGAACAAACAGGAAACAGAGGTTTTCTGGAATTAAATGAACTGTTATCAGAGTTTAGCTGAAGTTTAACGTTTCAGCCACTTTGTACGATATCAAAACTCCAGTGAAATTCATTGGTCTTCATCACATTCACTCAGTTTTGACTCATAACTGTTGGGTCCATATTCATATTCGGCTCTTCTCTGACTTTAAAGGGAAAGAATTATGTAAATATACAGTTTATCCTTAGAAATGGTGAAAATATAGAATTTTTAAAGAAGAGTCATTTTTTTCTTCGATTAATCGTCCGCATGGTCTATCAACACATTTTGATTGGCAGTTGAACAAGAAACTTTTGACTGTACATGATATTAGGTAACAGCAAACAACCATGCACGCTATTTGGATCTGGATGGAAGTGGACGAGGTGTTAACAATGTGCAATGGGCTGTTCTCATTGGTGCAAATGATAGAAATGATTATGACTCGAGTCCCAAACTCTGACCAACCAGAACCAGGGAAGAGGATGAAGCTCCAGAGAAATGCTGCTGGTCTTTACGGCCAATCCGAGGATGAGTTATTATTATATGGTAATGATGACAGCAGTCGCACCACCATATGCCATTTAAAATAATACCATTCAAATACCACTTTCATTATCCTGTTTCCCTTCTAAGTTAAACCCTGTCCCTCAGGTCAGATCCTCACAGAACACTGTTTATTCATTGATTCCATCCTCTAGTAAAGGGTTAGAATAAAGTGCCGGTTAGTCGTATAAATAGTTTGACAAACACAAGCACCATTTTGAGTTCGATATTATCCGACTTCACGGACCAGTAAACTGCAAAGTAACTGAGGAGTGAAGTTGATTGACTTGGGAAACGAGTGGACGGACAGATAGACGGGGAACAGAGAGACGCTGTAGATGGATCGTTTCCTCTGAAGCTGCAGGACGAGTGACAGATGCTTGAGACGGATGAATCTCAAACTAATCGTCCGACAGGGACTGAATCCCTGCTGCCCTCGGACTCAACTCTGCTCACTGTTAACCGGCTTCAAGGTGAGTTTATCGACTTTACTCTGGAAACTGAAACAAAACCCTGCAACACAACAAAACTATCACAATAACCACCCATGAAAAAACCCTTAACATTAGATTTGAGGCTGTCGGCATCGTAAGAAACTAAAGATCCACTACACATCAACTCATCCTCATGTTTCCACTGATTCCACCGACGCTTCCAGCAAAGACATGAAGTTTATCTTTGGTTCAAAGTAAAGTCCAGCAGTGAGTTTGGTTGAACTGTAAGAAACACTTGAGCCAGCATGTTATGAAGCATAACACAGTAAAATGTTTAAAGGGAGAATAAGAACATTTCAGGTCGAGGCCCGTGTGTGGAATCATTTCACCCAAATCCTCGACATTTGAACTTTTCCTCTTTAACTCAAACTAGGACTTAACGCTGCCTCTTGCAAATCAGAGAGTTTAAAAGTCCCTCTGACTAGAAACGTTTTCTTTTTGTGATAAATTCTGTGACGATTGGTGGAAAAGCTGCTTTGACATCATGGTTTTCATTTATCGTGCGTTTAATTCTTCTGTTAATATCGATGTTGGGACGATGTGACCGCACGATGTGACCCTCGCTCTTTCTGTGATCTCTCTCAGGCAACGACCAACAGTATGTGCACATTTATATTTGAGGTATTATTCAAACACGTCTGTCGGTTTGGTACAAATTACAGAGAAGTTTGCAATGATACGAAATATGAAACTCTATCAAGATGTGACTCAGGACTGGGCAGCGGTGAGGAGCTCCCTGTCGGACCTTCGCTGGGAAGAAGCAGGCGAGTGGAACAAAGATGAGTCGACTGTGGAGTGAGAATCTGGTAGAAGATCATTTGGTAAAGTTGGCGCTGAAACAACAGACATCGAAGTCATCCATGTGTCCCGGGGGAGATCGATGTGTCCGGGGCTCCAGACTCACACTGAAGCTCAACCTCTGGCTTTATAATAATAAATTCAGGATTTTTTCTGTTTCCAGGGAAGTTACACAATCAGCAGGAGCCTTGAGAACATGTGCTCTGTGTCTGGCAGTTTCGTAAATTCACATGAAATCAGGCAGTGCTTTTTAAATATCACACACTTGGACAGACTGCACCAGAGAAAGGAGTTTTCTCATGAAATTGTTGCATTCAAATAAACCTCTCTGGATCTTTTAAATTGACTTTTCATGTTACATCTTAAAGCTTTAGGACGAGAGATCCCATTCTTAATTCCAGGCTGTGAAAGGGTGCTCATGATTGACCCCTGCTGGTCACGTTGGGCACTGGACGGCCGACACATGGATGATTTCGCTGTCTGAGTTCTTGTGACTTGATGGCAAACACAACAATCTACCAAAAGCTCTTTTTACACATTATTTTACCAGGAAGCTGTTTTTCTTGAGTCCAGCTCTGACTGAGGCGGCCCAGAGGGAATGAGGATGTGCCTGAGCCGTTCCTTGTCCTTTTTAGGGTCCAGTCCAGTTGGGGTCCAGTACCAGCGTCAGTCACTGGGGTCCTGGCAGTGGGAGCAGTGGCTCATGTCCTCAGAGTAGAGCTCCACCTGGATGGTGATGCTGCGGAAGCCAAACTTGGTCTGGAGCAGTTCGGTGGCCTCGTGAAGAACAGACTGGGGATCAGTTCCCTCCTCTGACGGGGAACAGGAAACAGGAAGACACCACAGTGAGGCCTTTGTGCTGGTTTATAAATTGTCATTTTTGAATTCACTGAAGCGGGGGTGCTGCATCACTGCATTACATTACCTACTGCCAGGTGAACGGAGACCAGGGCCTGGCCCAGGGTCAGAGCCCAGAGGTGCAGACAGTGCATGGACTTCACAGCTTCCACCGACAGCAGCACCTCCTTCACCGAGTTGAACTCTATCCCTTTAGGAGACCCTGGAAAACACGGAACACAACTTTACATTTCTACCCTAAAGCACGTTGACATTATTTCAGCTCATTAACATCTCAGGGTTCATTCCCTCGTGACGAAAAGACGCCTCAGGGGACACTTCTGAGTTCTTAGTGAAATCAGTCATGTGCAAACAGATTTTAAGAACGTCCCCAAAAGTCTTGAGGACATCGCCAGGATGAGACCATCTGTGTTCTTCTTCTCTGTTCTGCATTCACTTAAAGGTTGAGCCGGCCGATGGAGGTCTGTGCATGTTCAGCAGAATCTTTTAACTCTGTTCAGCCTGTGTCGTGTTTCTGAAGCTGCAGTGAAGGTGAGTCTCTCCAGCTACACACATCTGTGGTGAGTTACGATCCTCCAAGGAATCGTTAGCATTCAGAATGAACTCAGGGGGAAAAGCATGGAGTGACTTTGACCTTGTTAGATCAGGTCGAAGCTCGACAGCTGCAGACGGGGGACAGAACTGTGTGGAATGGTCAGAATTACCACTTCCTCTCATTTGGCGTCTTTAAAACGGATAGTTTGACAAGGTCGCTGACGCATTTTTAAACCTGCAGTCAGTTACATGAGATCGATAACGATTTAAGAACATCTAAATTCATATTTCTTCAGTGATGAGACTGTGTAATAGTTTATGAACAGTGGATCCCGTGGTCCGGTACCTTCCAGGAGGATCCTGAAGACGTCCCTGAGGATGGTGACCGTGGTGCATAGGACGAAGACAGAGAACAGGAAGGTGCAGATGGGATCGGCCACCTTGTACTCTGGCTGAAAGAGGGAGAAGGAGATGGCAGACATCAGATGTTGTGTGTCGTCGCATTAGGTCTGAACACGCTCGGGGCAGAGAAGGAAGGGAGCATCTTGCATTAAGACAGAAATATGGAACCCTGTCATCCATAATAAACAAGACTCTGGATAAATTCAAGCTTTCTACACGTTAAAATATCAAGTTTGCTAAATAACCCACTAAAGTCACAGTTTTGTCAGAAAGACTCGATCGTTTATCTGGGGTTTTTTCTGCTAAAGGACCAAACTGACATGTCGGCCTCACCCTAACAGGAATGTGATCTATATCTGACCCGAAAGTAGATGATGGTCGCTGCCACCATGACGCCGACGCTCTGCAGCAGGTCCCCGACCACGTGGATGAAGGCGGCGCGGACGCTGGTGTTGCTGTGGCCCCCGAGGAGGGCGTGGCTGTGGCCGTGGCCGTGGGGGACGGGACTCTGACCGTCCTCGTCGATGTGGTGGTAGCCGCTGCCGTGAGCGTGGAAGGTGGTGGAGTGGTGGAGGATGTAGGCCATCCTGCAGAGAGACAGAGGGACGACGGGTGGATTCATTAGGCAAAGGATTTAGAATCAGTCCAGATTTATAGCAACAAGCTTTTTAAAACAACACCACAGGTTCTAATGTTCTCTATTAGAGCCATTAGTGCTCATTAGGGTCCGGAGCACTCACACAATATTGACGATGACAGCACACCCGGAGGTGATTAACATGACATGGCCGTTAATCTCGTAGTCGTTGCGTACGATCCTCTCGATGGCCAAATAGACCAGAGCCCCCGTAACGATCCAGATGGACACGACTGAGATGAACGCCCCGAGGATCTCTGTGGGGGGGGGGAGAGGCAGGGAGCGGCGTCACTTCATCGAACACAGCTGATCCAGAGTTAAATAAGCAAACACTTATAATACAGTGGAGTCAGGGGAGTTAGCCAGAGTCAGGAGTCTGTGGGATCACAGCTTAGGAGCCCAGACAAAACTTCCCTCGGACACAATCTGACTGTTTTTGTCATTGTAATAGATATACATAACAGTATATTTGTATATATAATGTCATATGTCATCAAACCAAGAAATCACACAGTCCCGTCTTCTGACCTGATCTGTGCCAACCGAAGCTCATGGTCTTGGTGGGCGGCCTGGAGGAGATCCACAGCGAGAACAGGCTCACCATCATGCTGCCGAAGTCCGTCAGGAGGTGGGCAGCGTCCGTCATGATGGCCAGGCTGTGGGCCAGGTAGCCTCCTGCAGGAAACCAGGACACAAGCAGAGAGACGTTGTGTTCATTTGTCTGTTGTGTCGAAGGGAAAAAGGTTGTGTGGCAACAATAGTGATGAAAGAATAAACTGAATATTAAATAACAAGAAAATTCTGTGTGTTTTTGTGCAAGAAGGTGGAACCTCTAGTTTCAGTTTTCCAAATGTGGGGATTTTCTACTGTTTTGTGTTATAAATCATTGTTAAATATGTATTGTTGGGTATTTAACTGTTGCAAATAACATTTTCACGTATGCTCAGAGGAAATTAAAGTTTGCATCTCATGTCATTTGACTTTTAACCACATTTAATCTTATTTATAAGCTCACATTACTTTACAAAAAGTAAAAAACTGTATGAACATTTAATAAAGATACATTTGATTGTAGAAAATGCTCCAATTCACTTTATGTGTTGTTGTTTTGACTCGTTTCTATTCTAAAAAGCCCAACTGAGGTTTTCTATCTATTTATTACAAATCTCTGACCCTCTGTTCTCTTTAATCGCTGAGGTTTGCATCTGAACGTTTACCTATGACCTCTCCGATCATGAAGACGAGGCAGACAGCCGAGGCGATGTAGAGTTTCTTCTTGGCCAGCATCTGGTCGGCACTGTCCTCACACACCGAGGCCTTGGTGCCGTGGCAGTGAGCGCCGACCGGTCGCTTCAGCTCGATGGCGCCGGCCACGCCGCCATTCTTAAACGGGAAGTCAGGGAACTGCTCTTTGGAGTCTGGGAAGGAGCTGCAGAGATTCAAAGGTACGTGAGACACTCACAGTTTAATTTTGTGTAGGTGTTGTTGTTGTTTTTGTTGGACTGTTGGTGCAATGTTGAGTTTGGGGACATTACGGCGTCTTCTGTCCAACATGTCAACATGAGACTATGAGCCACCACTACAACCTCCAGGTGTGTGTTCACCCTGAAACAGCCACAGATCTACAATATAACTGTTGTTCTTAGAATTGATGGACCGGCTGGAATCTATGACTGCTGACACCGAAGAGAGGTCAGTGTGTTGTGAGGTATTGAGGTTTTCAACCCAAATGACTCATTTCAGAAAGCAGAGATGTAGTTTAACACATTTAATAATGAAATTTCATATCAAAAACTAAATTAAAATGCAGCGGAAACAAGAGTTGGTCCCTGATGATCATCTCTGTTTTGTGACGTCTAATAAAAAACGTCTTTTGTATCAAACTGTAACTGAGAACTAAGGATGTTTTTAATGTTTCTACCTGGTAACACTGACTGAATGTAAAACTACACATGTGGATATTCACCTGTAACACAACACACGTTTACACACAACTGGATTTCAATCATGTGAACTGAAAAAAATGCTGACTTCCCATCTCCATTAAACACACACAGACAGACACACACACAAGCAGTTGGCGTTTTTTCTCGCCGTGTGGGGGAGGAGAATGATGATGCAGCTAAATGAGGTGGAAAAAAACTAATTTGGGCTCACTTGAGATAACCACACTCACACACACAGACACACAGACACACACACACACACACAGACACTGCTATCCTTGTACACTGCATTGCCTTCTATCACTTGTGTACAGCAAAACCAAAACCTTATCACTACCTAACCACCAATCACATCTCACCTCAACCAGCATCATGTCTACTGGTCCTGACTGGGTTTGTGTTAATGCTGAAAAACAAAAACACACAACTGCAGGGACGTCCACACCAAACAGAACCAGTGGAGTGTGAAACTGATTCTGTTCAATCAGTGGAACACAAAAGCAAATACTCCCCCAAATACATGTATAAACTCAACACACACAAACACACACACGTCACATACTGTGGACACTTTGTGCAAACAATATGCACAAAAACCTGTTTTCAAGTTATTATCTTGTTTGCTCACGTTTGGAAAATATATTCTTTTGAGATCTCAGTATTTTAAAGGGAGTTCTTCCTGGTTTGAGCAAAAATGGATTAAAAAGATTGTTTCCCCTGTTCTGACAAATTGCTGCAATATCTGTTTATCATTTGTGTGCTTGCAGAGATATCTTCCACGTCTCCTTCTACGTTCTCTGTGTTCCGACTGAAGAACGAGATCTGGAATGAGTTTGAACATTTTCCACCTTTCTGCAGCAATAGTCCTCCTGCACCGACATGACAGACGTGGTTGGATGGAGCATTAGGTGCTCGCTTAGCAAAGTGACGCCAATGATCATATCTTGCGTCTCATAAACCATCATCAATACCGAATTTCATTTTGAAATCGTGTTCATCTGTTTGTCAATATCCCACAGGGCAGGTCGGAGCTCCTTCTCTGACTCTCAGCCTCAGCAGTGCCGACCTGAGGGAATATTCACCGATCTGTGAAATGATACGAAGAGAAAGAGCTGTCCCCTGAAAAAAAAACACCGAGCCTTTAATTACAGCTGCGATCTGGGCGCCATAAACTATTATTTGTAGCTGACATGACGACGCCTGCAGTGAGAGGGCCACGCTGCAGCAGAGAGGAAAAACGTTTTGTCTCTGGAGGGGGAAGCGTTTGTCCAGTGACGATGATCCTGATCGGGATTATTGTTATTTAGCACTTCCCAAGATGTTTTTATAGCCGATATACAAACTGAAGGAACGTTTTACTACATGAAGGCAGACATCTTGGATCCACACACACGTATCAAGATATTCTGTGTTTGTTTATTCTGTTAAAAAGTAAAGACCCAATTTGTTTGTTTGGGTGCCCGAAGCAGAAACGTCCATCAATCAGTGTGTGAAGGAAACAACCCTCATGAACCTAACATGTCGTGGTAGAAGGTCCTCGGGAGAAGGTCCCAGGGAGATCGTTTGATTCCAAAGTAGGAAACTGTTCAGTCCCCATTATGAGCAGATGAAGAACATTAAGTGACAGCCTCGTCTGCCAAACTCCCATCAACCCTCTGACTTCACTCACTGCCAGAAACATCCCAGCTGCCACCGGGCCGGTCCTGGAAACGGGCTTTGTTAAATACAGCTGGGAAACATCACAAAGACGCAGTGAAGAACGAGTCAGTATCAAAGGGAATTTATTGGTATGAATCAAAAAGTATAGGATGTCTCTCAGAGCTCGTTCCTCTGCCGAGGCCTGACTGTCCAAATGTCACCCACTCATAGAAATCAGTCCTCTAAATATGAAATCTATAATGTGTAAAATCAAATTGGTTTAAATGTGGATCCAAACACCACAAAAACCTTTATTATTACATATTCATGAATATGTTTTCCCAAAGATAAAGAATAAATACACATCAGTCCTCAAAATGTTATTTTAAAGGTTATTTAACGTTAAGTTGCAGAGGTATGGCCAGGTAGAAACAAACATACTGTAGGAGTAACTTTACTATTACACTGGTATGAATTGAGCCAGCTGGGGGGAACACACTGTAAATACACACACACACATCAAATCTCTAACCAAAATCTCTAACCTTAACCATGACCAACTCATGTCTAACCATAAACTTGACCTAACCTTCACCAGGAGCTCAGAAAGACCTTTTACCTCATGGGGACCATGTTTCGGTCCCCACGAGGTCCACTGGGCCTGACGAGGGGCCTGTTAAGACTATAAAACTGGGGCGGTCCTGAGGAGGCTACAAAAGCCAGTAGACACACACACACACAAGCGCGCGCGGTGCAAATGGTGCATGAAATCTCAAATGTTGTGCCATATGCACACCTCTCTCGCACGTTCACACGCACGCGCGTGGAAATAAACAGCAGCACTTAATACACGCACACTCCGAACCCTTCATCATGATAATAATGATAATGATAAATCTTATTCCTGTTTCCTCACAGGTCTGAAATCTGCAGCCTCATATTCATCATAAATACATGTAAACGTCACTTCTTCAACACGTCGCATTAGAAGGTGAGAGACCGCTGATGTGGACGTGACAGAGTTGATCAGAGGAGTCGGTGGTTAAAACGTGTCGGTGGTTGAAACGTGTCGTGATCAGAACAGACGAACCACGAGGCCTAAAACAAACTGTTTCACAGGATCAAGAATGAGAATAAAAATGATCTTGACCAACTTCTGCAGATTATTGATCATAATAGATATTTAATTTATTATTGAAGTAACTGAACTGAGCTTGAAAATTATTTTAGTCTGAACGAAAGGATATTTATTTTGTCTTCACGTTTTTACACTGCAGCACAAAATTCTATATTTACTATATATTGTTAAAAATCTTTCCGTCTTATAACTTTGCCATCATTGTTGTTTTATTGCTATAATCAACACCTCATTCTTTATAATAATAATATCGACTGCACGCCTGCAACTTATTCATAATCTGTGATGCACTAATGTATTTTATTAGTCGTTGGGTTGTTTTGTTGTTTTTTAAGGGCATCTTATCATAGGCCACGATCATTTATTGCAATTATTCTTATTAATTTTAATAATGTTGTTATTATTGTTATTATTTATAGTAACAATAATATATTATTATAAAATAGTTTTATCGATGCTGTCCTGTATTACAGGTATAAACACCTACAGGCAGCATATTAACTCTCAATTCCTCAGTCTCTTGTCGTTCCCACGCAGCCTGAACGTGCACGGAGCCTGAACGTGCACGCAGCCTGAACGTGCACGGAGCCGCTGCCTCTAATGACAGATGATGAGTTCTTAGCGCTGCTCAGTGAAGTGGACCCGGGGCCATTTGTCACAGGCTGTCCAGAAACAAGCCAAGCATGGAAATGAATTTGTTCATTCACATAAAACAGCCGGCGCAGCCCGCTTAACATGCACCACAGTAACAACTGCTGCCACTACACAACCTGTGCAACACACACACACACACACACACACACACACACACACACACACACACATGCAGGGATTCCTCCTGCAGGTCTGCGCAATATTCACTTTTGCACTTCTTTAGCGTCCCCTCACAAAATCCACCTGGAATCTGTCCACACCCTCTTATTGGTCACTTTCTTCAACTCCACACAATCATAAGTTTATCTCCTTATTTGTACATATATATTCTATATTTATAACCGTTTTTTAATCACATAAATGTTAAATTTAATATTGAAGATGCTCGTGTAAATTATTGCTCTGAATTCGTCACATGCGTTTTTTATTCCCATGCAGCAGCAGTCACGTGAAACCGGACGTTTCTCTCACCTTTGCATTTTCAACGAATACATCTTCGCATTCTTCTCGTGCATCAGGTGAGATTTCTCCGAATTTGCAGCGTTATCATCCATTTATTCCTCCGGTCTTCTCCCTGCGTCCGGTCTGGGAAACGAGAGTGATGCTCTGCTCTGTTTGCTGCAGGAGTTCAGAAGCTCGACAGGTCCAGGGCTTTCTCCTCCTGGTCTTCTTCACTGGACGATGGGGAAAGTGGGTGCACACCTCATCCGTGCATGTGAGCTCAGACTCTTCACCACAGACCAATGACTCCCTTCATGCGGCTCCTGGGAGGCAGGAGGAGGAGACCCCGAGGAGGGAGGCTGGAGTTTGGTTGGAGTTGGAGCCTCGAACACGGAGCTGCGGCAAAAATAAAAAAGCCAGTCAGTGGAGATATAGAGTCTGAGTGATCAGCTGGTTGAGGACGAACATCAGGCTGAACGAAAATCAATCAGATTTAAAGTAGTTCTGCACAACGAGGATTATAATAATGTGTCGATAAGCATCAAATAATAGTGAAACACGTCAGGCTGCACGAGCTCACAATAAATATCACATGTTTGAAATCCCTGTAACTCTCAGGTTTAGGTTTCACAGCCTAAATATTTATTTATATCAGTTTAATTTATTTAATCCACATGAAAAGATCCTCAGATTAAAGATAATTCAGTGCTAATGTGTATGAAATAATTATACTGATTTATAAAAGGAAAAGATTGATGACATTGCATTTGCAAAGACTTAAATACACATTTACAATGTTATAACAGTCGCTCTGTGGTAAGATAAACACACAGTGACATGTGGAGGCTCAATCATTTAAACTATATATCTTTAAAGTATAAAGGCCATTTTGCTGCATGTGTTAAAAATATAAAGCAAGATTTATTTCACAAATACATCCATGTTAATAATATAATAAATATATTAAATCTAAGTCACGTTGATCAATGAATAAACCGTTAATTATTAGTTTAGTAAGATTAAAATTAAGTTCTATGTAAATCCCTTTAGTCTTTATATAACATTCTAATCACACATTTATCATATGGTTCTAATTGGTTAGATGTAAATAAACGTAGCATTTAGTTTACATTATGTTCATTCAACTAATAAATCATTATTATATGTAACAAAAAAAACCATAAATTCTATATAATACGTGTTTTGTGAGTGTCAATGCTGCGTTCAGGTACATTGGGACAAACGTAAATATTTTCACAGGTGATTAGTTTTCTTGGTTAAATATCCAGTTTTGTTTTGTGAAGTTAAATTACTTTACTGTTCGATTATATAGTTTTTGAAAGATGTTTTCTGACTAAAACTCAGCTAATTCGTTCAAACTGACTCAAACCGTGTTTTTAGAGGATTTTAAATGCTGTAAGGAACTTGTGTCATCATGTGGCCTCTAATTAGTTCACTGTTTCTGATGACATTTATCATTAGAATAGATCAGCACTATAATGAAACAGTTAGTGTTATCTAGAAGAAATCTGCACACGTGTATTTTTCTTCCTTCCCCAGAAATCTGTACTCTGCAGTGGATATGACCAGTGGATCAATTGTGGATTACAGGACTAACAGGTTAATACTGACACAAACATTATTATTATTATTTGCATGTATTTAGTTATTCTTTGGGTCCTTTTTATTTAGGTTCTGCCATTTACAGTTTTAAGTTTAAGATCTATATGATAAGATTGGTGATCCTCTATATGCGGAGTTCATAATCGACACAGTAGCACAAGTAAGAATAAAAATAAGACTAAAATTAAAATACCATATATGAAAGGAGGAATATTAAAACATGTAGAAGGCAGTTTTTCCAAATGTGCAACATAAATATTGTACGAAACAACTCGGTTATCCCAGTTCCAATATGTAACCAAGGAAACAAGTTGTTTTTATATTCATAAATAAGTTTTAATTTACATTTACAAGCTTCTACATTTAATGAACTGTAGAAGTTTTTTTTCTGCATTATTCCAAAATCAACTCTGAAATCTCAACGTGGCGCTTTTTTCCGATTTCCGTAAATGTGGCATCGGGTTTGCGTCTGACGTTTCCTTCTGACGTCGTGACGCTGTGTGTATTTGTTTTCCGTGCCGCGCAGAGCCGACCCGACCCGAGCCGAGCTGAGTCGAACCGAGTCGAGCCTTGCCGAGTCGAGCCAGACATGGAGCCAGCCAGCAGCGGCGGTCAGGCGGACGGGCTGCCCGCGGACGAGGCCCCGGAGGCGGACAGATCCATGTCGCGGTCCGACAGGTTCGACACAAAGATGATCACACAGAGAACAACACAACCGCTGCTCGGAGGCTAGCATGCTCAGCGCTACCTAGCTAGCGCGTTGTGTCAGCGTGGGCTGCGGCGAACAAAAGACAAAACACAAACAACACAACAACACAACAACTCATGAAAGCACACATCAGAGGTTCGGTCTCACGTGTCACACGCGGCGGCTGTCACCGTGCTAACGCGAGCTAGCTGGTGCAGAAAGTGTCCATGCTAGCTGGTGGGGAAACTTCTTTAAAATACATACAAGGCTTTAATGTGTTTAGTGTCGTTAGTGGAGGTTTATACTGGTTTCAAACTGGTTTCCACCACGTGTCAACGTAGTCTGGTGAATTCGACTCAACGAACCAGCAGCTGTGAGTCATGTGCGGCTCCAGGTGCGTGTGGACACATGATGAGGAGGGAGAGATTCACATTCACAGGCCAGATAACTGTAACCTGTGGCTTGGACTGGAAGCACTGGTTTAATAACACAACGGGGTCATCATCCAGTATCTGAGCCATAATCTGTCCATTCACCTCGTCTGTGATTATCACAGTTATAACACCTCCCACGAGGACTGTGCTCCACGTGGTGACTGGAGCGGAAGATTCCTCTGATGTGTGTTGTTCTCACAGGTTGATGACGGTTTGACTGCATGGACAAATATAGGTCATAGAAGCATCAATATTAATTTATGCACATTAATAACTGTTGATTTGTTGATCCGTTACGTCTCTTTACTCAGAATAATCATATCTCACATAGATAAATATACATTAGAACCACAAACCTACATTGTACCAAACAGATGGGTAGTGATCATCTCTCTGTTGGCCCTCTGGATCAGAACACGCTCATAAGGATGTTCACCGCTGGAGGAGCTCATCCTCAGGAGGCACAGACACAGGGACCGGACCGTCTGTAGTTTAAAGCCTCCACAGAAACGATCCTAGTCTCCTGTTGTGTAGCAGCCAAGTGATGACACCCTTACTCATGTGAACGCCGGCCCCCCCCGTCTTGTGCTGTGTCCAGGGCAGTGGTGTGATTTCCTGGGGAGGGTTGGAGAGTTCCACCTTCCTCCCCCTCAAGCACACCTACAGTAGACGTCACCTGTGGAGAGACAGAGCAGAGGGACACTCCAGAGCCCGGAGTCCCTCTCGTCTCTCTGCAGGACACACGAGAGTCTGCCGGTCCTCACCAGCTAAACAAAAGGCTTTGAACAATGCAACTTTTAAAACTTTAGCAACTTGTTTCCTGCCTTATGTTTAGCTTTGAGGAACCTTCAGATGTCTTGCCATGAGTATAATGCCCGTAATGGAGCAGCAGCAGGGGGCCGGCTATGAGCTGACAAGGCATCTCTGATGGCTGCCAACACAGAACTAAAATCAAAGTTAACTAGGAAGTTAAAAATCACAGCTTCATGTCTTTTATTCAATCATTTAAGATCTGGTTTGTGTTTCACGTTGTAATTTAGGAAGTGCACTAAAGAATAAGGTCTGACATGTGTGTCTCAACTCTGTCGTCCCTTCAGTGGGAGTGGGGACGACTCCTCGGACGGCCTCCCCCCCCCGTGTCCCCCGCTGCCCTCTGACCCCGTCCTTTACGCCACGGAAACGGACCACGAGCCTGTCGAAGACGGAGCCTCCGCTGCTGAGGACCGACAAGCGCACCATCTACACCGCGGGCCGACCCCCGTGGTACAACGTCACCGGGACCACCTTCAAAGAGGCTTTCGTTATTGGTGAGAACAAGAAGGAGACTTTGATCGTCTTCTGTGTATTAACAACCGCTTTTTAATCGTGAGAGGACGTGTCCAGTGAATTCAACAACTCAAAACTAGCACAGAAGATATTGAAAACAGCTTTTACAAAGATGATGTGTGTAAATCACGTTTTAATTGCCAACAATCAATAACACAATCTCATAAACACAATTGTGCGACAGAAATGTTGTGTGTAGGGATTCTTGCCTTCGGCCACGCTCTCCTGTGTCAGCAGTTCCAACGGCTCGGGACCACCGGGCCCCTCAGACACTGCTGACTCAGCACTGGATGTTGGAGCGAGTGGTTCAAGTGGCCCTGGAGGATCGTGGTCTTGGCCCGCGGCGAAAAGCCTATCACACAATATTTCTGTCGCTAAAGTGTGTGTGTGTGTGGTGGGGGGGGGGTTTAGGTAGGCGTGTCTGAGCCT
This sequence comes from Pseudopleuronectes americanus, assembly GCA_038501795.1. NCBI lineage: Eukaryota > Metazoa > Chordata > Actinopteri > Pleuronectiformes > Pleuronectidae > Pseudopleuronectes > Pseudopleuronectes americanus. Next base: position 17,678,123 of record CM076734.1, on the reverse strand, counting down.
ACTCGCAGCCCTGCTTCCCAAAGGCATTTCTTGAATCTCCACTTTAAAGGCCGTAGAGTATTTTGCTTTTCAACCACACATTCTTGCTTTAGATATTTCTGGTTCTTCCAGCCCAGCCTCCATCTTGGTGAAGCAGCGCAGTAAAAGATCTGCCTGAGGACGAGTTAGAGCAGCAGTAAAATGAGCCGAGACACACACACTGTATGTGTTTGTTTGTGTGTGTGTGTGTAGTGTGCGCGTGAAATTTGCGGAGCCAATGTTCCGTGATTAAACGCATCAGATCGGCACCAGCAGGAACTCGTGGAGGGAGAGGTGGACATTATCTTTAGTGGGCAATCTGTTATTGTCGATGGGCCTCGGAGACTGGGCACAATTTCACACTCAGCTGTGCTGTGGGCGACGTGGGTCCGGCTCAAAGGAACCGAATCTGCAGAGAAGTCGACAGAGCGAGGACGAGGAGGAGAAACCGCCCTGCGTTCAGTGGGATGTGGAGAGAGGGAAACACGTGGTGGATAGAAGATGTAGAGATGAAAGAAAAGATGGAGGGATGAACCAAAAGATGGAGGGAGAAAGAGGGTAGAAAAACATTGTGAAGCATCAGAGCTACCTGAGGCTGCTGTTATCTTACATTCTGGTTTTATTGCTAATAGAAGGACGGTTTAATCTGCTGCGACGGGACGTGTCACTGCTCAGAATGTGTCGTCTGTGCTGAATCCGGTGAAACGCAGAGAATAAGTCCGACGCTTTGCTCCTGTGATCCTCTGATGCTGTGATCATACACAGACATGAGGAGCACTGCAGCGGTTTTCCCCCTCGTCTCCCAGTCAGCAGTTTTGACCTTGATGGTTCTTATCGGAGCAAAAACCCCAACACTTCACAGAGAGTTGTTTATAACACAGAAGTGGCTCCGTAGGCTATTTCTGTTCCCGTGCACACACACACACACCAACAAACACACAACAAATGCATCCTGTTTTTTTGCCAGTCAGCCAGCGTGCCGTGCTGGCCCAGTTCCCAGGGCCGTTGTCCTGAAGGATTGCACTTGTGGTCTTTAACCCAGGAGGTCGGGTGAGGTAAAAAAAGGATCCGGACAAACTCATCTGTGGCGCAGCTGTATTTAGTTTTTCTTGTTGTTTTTGTCTCCAGCACAAAATATTCTGCTGTGCCAAGCAAAACATGTCACACAGCCATTTGTTTAGGCCTCTGCACAGTGACGGCCAGAGACAATATGTCTCCTTTCCAGCCACGTGGACATGATATCCAGAGAAAGTCATGAGGGAACTTCTTCATGATGACATTTTAATGTTCAGAGGTCAGAGGTCAAGGCCACTGTGACCTCACAAAACACATGTTTTACCTTTTGACCACGATATCTGAAGAACACCTCGAGGAAGTTGGTTCAGATTTGGTCCAAATGTAATTTCAAGAAGCTCTTATCACACTGATGTTTGGTTGCGATTAGTTATCTGATCTTATAAAAACGGGATGAAACGTTGGATATAAAAAAGAAAGGGATCTGAAGAAGATGTTGCTGTTGGTTCTCTGTAATATAACAGATTTGTTGTCTGGTAACAGGTTTGTGTTTCTGTGTTTTCCTCTCAGGTCTGTGCGGAGGAAGTGCTTCTGGTAAAACCACGGTGGCCAATAAGATCATCGAGGCGCTGGACGTTCCCTGGGTGGTGCTGCTCTCCATGGACTCCTTCTACAAGGTGAGTTTAAAGTGTAAATAAGAGCTTTGATTAAACGTCGGTTTATTGCAGTACATTAACTCGCTCCGTGGACATTGTCGCCCTCGGGTTGTCGGTGCTGATTTCGGCAGAGTAAGTAAAAGCCTCGGACTGATAACCGTTCAACACAGTAGTCCCCTCCTCCGAGACCCGAAGTCGATCGTTCCTTCAGCTTCACACTACTCACGGAATGTAAGAGTCAATTTACTGCATGTCTCTGTGGATTGCTGCTGGTTGTTGTAGGGTTAGTTAAGTTCACACCCGTCAGTGAAATACGTCGGATGGTTCATTCTTAAAGGAGAACTCCACTCTGCTCATATATGTACACACACACACACACACACACACACACACACACACACACACACAGTGATATGTGCAGGAGATCTCTTATGATGTGTTCAAGGTCAATTGGAAAAGACGTACTTTGCATTCTGGTCTGTTCCGTCTCCTTTTGAGTTTAATTTAACAGATGAGCTGGTGCGTATCCTTCATGGTCCGCAGGCGTTAGGTTTTCATCTTTCTCCGTTGGTCCGTTCCATTCTTGTGAACATTAAGTCTCAGGAATGCTCGGAGGGGAATTTCATTATATTCGACACAAAGGTTCACCCGGACTCAAAGGTGCGCTTCAGATTTTGAAGGGCAAAGGTCATTGTGACCTCATAAATAGTTTCTTTGGCCATTTCTCAGAAATTCAGACACAAATTTTGACCAAAAAAAAAGGTCATTTTGCAACCATGGTGTTCAGCTTAATCATCTTTTGACCGTTGGTATACAGCTGTCAGATGGTAATTTACTTTATTTTGAAGATTAACAACAATCCATACATGAACATCTTTAGCCTGAAGTCGAGCGTCTCTAACTCGTTGCTGTTCTTGTGTTTTTCAGGTGTTGAATAAAGAAGATGAGGAGCTGGCGGCCAAGAACGAGTATAACTTCGACCACCCGGACGCATTCGACTTCGAGCTGCTGGTCACCGTCCTCAGGAAGCTGAAGAAGGGCAAAAGCATCAAAGTGCCGGTGTACGACTTCAACTCTCACTGCAGACGCAAAGAATGGGTGAGGCTCTCTGCACATCAACTGTGAGCTCACAGCGTATCGTATCTCTCCCGTTGAGATGATGTTTGATTCCCCAGGACTTTATTTACAGACACTGTTTAAACAAGAATGGTTCTCAGTCGAGTCGATCCCTTCGCCAATACCAGAAAGTCCTCGTAGATTCAGTCAAGTGGATCCGCCCCTTTGTCTGAAACTTGTGGCAAATGAAAACTTTAGATTTCACTACTCGTCACCTCTGCCAAGTAGGTTCTGTTTTCACCTCTGTTCATTTGTGTGTTGTGTTTACTGATGGTTTTCTGTTTGTAAGAAACATAACACAAAGACCATCTGATAGATCTCTTTGAAATCTGCTGTCAGGTTGTTTTAGTTGTGAGTGTGGATATTGTGCAGTTTGAAGATAAATAGGAGATTTGGAGTTAATGAATGACCAGGGTTAAGAGTGTTGACTAAATAAAAAAATACTTTTGTTGTCAGACAAGTTAATAATCGTCTATATTAGCGAATCATATCCATGTCCTTGTTATAATTCTCAGAGGGACAAACCATTCCACTTCACTTTGAAGGGGATAATCTATCCTCATAAGAAGATGAAATTGAGTTCTTGCTGTAAGAATCACTTAACCAGGGACGTGTTAGTCTTTGGAGCTGATGCCAATGGAAATGCCGGCTAATTTACTAATTATTAAGGATTTGGTGAACAGGACATTAACCCAAGCAAAGAGCACGAGTCCCCTCCCAGGAGCATTGTGAAGAATCAATCTGGCCGTGTTGCACTCTGACAACTCCTCTATTTCTTTGCAATGTAATTTCATGGCTGAAAGACACAACGCCATGCGGGAAATCGCCTCTCACCACTCGTGACTCCAGAATCATTTTATGGGCCTTTCATACTGTTGTGAATGTGATTAAGCTGCGGGGCCCCGAGGGCTGCGAGGGCCAACCAGCTGCAGGCTCTACACACTCCCTGTGTGTGTTATGTGTGTGTTTGTTATGTGGACCATGAGAGGCCACAGTCAAGTTTCTTATTCTCTCATAAAGCCGGAGGTCACCTTCTCTCCTTCTCTCTCTCTATATCCGGCACAGACACTTAAAGACTCACTAAATCATCTCTTACAAAAGAAAAGGGAAATGAATGAATCGATAAACAATCATCTCTTTCTTCAGATTCCACTTTACCTCTTTACACACAATCTCTCTCTCTCTCTCCTGTTCTCTCTCTCTCTCTCATTCTTTGCTCGTTCTCTTTCTCTCTTCCTCCAAATCAATACCTTAGTGTCCAGTCCATTGACCCGAGCACGACGCCGGTAAGAGGAAGTTAATAGGATTGTGACAAGCTCAGCACCATTTTGTCTTTGATTGAGGGAGTGATTAATTCCTCTCGCTCCGACACAAACGCGTTCACAAACAGTTCAGGTTCAGGATGAGGTTTATCAGATAATGAACCTGAGAAGAGCTGGTTGAGGTTTTTCCTGTATTTATTGGCGTGATGTCTATTGAATCTATTTGAAATATTTAAAACATTGGCTCTGGAGCAGAAGACTCGTTCAACACACTTTCAGATCACAAGTGTTCACGCAGTTTGATGCGGTGGAAACTGAAAGTAGAACGATGCTCCTTCTACTGCACAGACTTTGTGGCCTCTTGCTGGAGTACGTCTATTTAATCAATATCTGTTTATTCTTCAGAAAACCGTGTACGGGGCCAATGTGGTGATCTTTGAGGGAATCCTGGCCTTCGCCAACAAGGAGCTTCTTAAGGTAAGAACAATTCTCAAGGATATGAAGCATTCTGGGTTTTTTCCCCCCCCATTTAAATCCACTAGACTTTAAACTTTATTGTTCCCTGAGGGAAATTAGTTTGTGAGGGACGAGCAGACCAGGTTTATGAGGAGGAACGAATTCTGCAGCTTCACAAAGACGCTGCCGACGCTCAGAGGAAAACCATGAGCTCTGAGCGGGAGTCGTCTTTATGGGGGATCGGCCCTGCTGCATCCTTTTGTAAAGAGGGGGGGTTGTGAGTCTGTGTGTGTGTGTGTGTGTGATCTGGACCGTGGTGATAAGGCTGGCGGCTTCCCCCCCCCCGGGACCAAGCTGTGTGGTTGATTATCCTCATAAGAACCATTGTCCGCAGTGATTAATTGTTTTCCGTGTCCATTCTCGGAATTGAAGTCAATTACAGCCGCGGATCTGATATGCTAATGAAGAGGTGTGAGTTTTAGAGAGTGAGAGACTGTGGACACACACACTCAGTTAGCAGTTTATTAGGTACACCAAGCTAAAGCTAAGGCAGCCTAATAATACTACTGTACAGTAAATCCTCCCTTATATTCAGTCCCTGACCTGGATCAATATTTAATGAGCTCTCCCCTCACCTGCACCACATCCTTCCACCAGGCTTCTATTCCATCCAGTGGTTTCTGTGTGATAAGCTCCTTGGCAGAGATAACTGTGAACTCATTTACCGCCTCCGGGCCGACAGCCGTGCTTATCCAGCAACATGCCATCTTTTGTTCAGTCCTTTTGTCAGATTTACAGCAGAGAGGAATCCAGCGGCTTGTTGTGTAACTGAGTTATACCTGTTTCCCCGGTGTCCTGCCCGTCTACATCACTCACACACTCCTTTTTCTCTCCCTGCTCATCAATAGTTCTTTCTCTGAGCGGAGCCGACACCTCTTTGTTGTTCCTCCTCCGTTGTGGTTCTGCCTCATTGATTTTTCCTGGTTTTTCGCTGAGTTAAGGTTCAGTTTAATTGATCTCGGTAGAAGGATCAGTGGCCGACTTTCTCTCTTAACGATGACAACGATAACGGATGTCTCCTCGGTTTGTTCTTCTGATCCCTCGATGTGGACCGAGCCCGGTGTCAAATCACTGAAGAAGCTCAAAGATGATTTTTCACTGTCTCTCTCAGGACTGTTGTCTTCTCTGATGGAGCTTTAATATGAAGCTGACACAGTCTCTTTCCACACACGTACACTTTACTTAATGTGCGAGGGTTTCACTCAATTAATCCATTTATCAATCAAATGAAAATCTAATTAATCTGTGAGAAAAACAACATCCAGTCCAGCTTCTCTAATCTGAAACTAATTTTAATTTATATTAAACATCTTTATGACTTTTTCAAGTAATTCTTTTTTCTGAAATTCTTCAGAGAAGGTCTTAACTTGTCTTATTTTCTGATTGAGATGTTTAGGGTCACAGAAATCTCTTTAAAGCTGCACAAGACGTGAAGAAATGTAGAAAACAAATCAAAGTGAGTTTTATAATGTCTCCCCCTCTCTCCCTCTCTCTCCCCCTCTCCCCAGCTTCTGGACATGAAGGTGTTTGTTGACACGGACTCGGACATCCGCCTGATCCGGCGCCTGAAGAGAGACGTTTCACAGCGCGGACGGAACATCACTGGCATCATCAAGCAGTACAACAAGTTTGTGAAGCCGGCGTTCGAGCAGTACATCGAACCCACGGTGCAGGTCGCCGACATCGTGGTGCCCAGAGGTCAGAGGGCATCTGATGTGTTGTTTAAAATGTCATAGTTTTGCTTTTAAATGTATCCACACGTATGTTCATACTTAATAAGGTTTAGTTTGTTATTTTATTGGCTCTGTTATTATAAAATATAAATTATCTCTATGTAAACACTGAAATAAATGTGACTCCTTGTTCTCTGTGTGTTATTTGCAGGAGGAGAGAATTTCGTTGCGTTGGATTTAATTGTTCAACACGTTCACAGTCAACTGGAGAAGGTAAAAGTTCCTCTCAGTTTTATTTTCATCATTTTACTGTTTTCTATGAATCTGGTTTATTTTCACACTTGCAGTCGGTTAATCTTTGTTCAGGATGTGACATTTTGTAGAGAAAGTGCTGACTCAGCTCCGTATTGTGCTGATAAAAATGCTGCTAAATTCTCAAAACTTGGATGCTCCTAGATTTAATCAATAGACTCATAAAACCTTCTCTCCATGCGCAGTAATATGTGCTCAAATAAGAAACTTCCTAAAGTTCATTGAGCCTCAGAACGATCCCTCTGATCCTCCGTTAGCTGTGTGAACGAGGCCGATGATGATTTTTCACATCTGAATCCGGTTCAGTCAATCTGAAGGCTGGTAAGGAGTGTGTTGGAAGTAAAGGTATGTTTTACCACTTCCTCCCTCTGCTGGTTGAAAGAGGTAAACGATGGTCAGGGTTTCCAAGTTTCAGGAGGAAATTACTCTCATGACAATATTCCCTTCGTGAGATCCTCTCCTCTCTTCTCTCATCTCTGAACGTGGTGAGTCCACAGGAGGAAACTGAGATTAACGACCTGTGAGAGAGCAGACGTTTATCTTTACTCACACACGTACGGTCATCCAGTCGGTTTATGATCTGCACCAAACTATGATTTGTTCTCTTTAACATATTCAAGCACGTCCACAAGCAGAACACAAGTAACCTGCATTCTGAAACGTGGACGAGTCCACACACGTTGTTTATTGAATATTCATCGGAGCTTCTTGGATTCTAAAGATTGTTCTTTCTAAACCAAATAATATAAAATACTTCTGTGTTACTCTTAATGTTTTTGATGGTTTAATAACTTGTACCACAAAGTGAAATGTACAAATCTAAATGTATCATCAGTTAAGTTAATGTCTTTCCTACGTGAAGTTTAAACGGACAATCATTTATTTTGCAGTTTGAAAAATGGCTTTTTGGGCATTTGACATTACAGATGATATTTTCTGAAAAATATCTGATCTTGTGTTTTCTTATGTTTCTCACCTGTGTGTGTCCTTTTTGTTTGTCCTTTGTGTGTGACCCCCCCCCCGCCTGGCTGAATGCGATGTAACCATTCCAGCGTGAGAGCACTGTGAGGTATGACTGTCAGAGCTTTATATTCTGTGATAACTTCTGCAGCTTCTCCCTCTCACCTCAGTTTTCTGCTGTTATTCTTCTCTGTCTTCATCTCCACATCCTTTAACCACAAAAGACGACAGGCAGATGAAAGGGATTTGATACACATCAGTATCAGAAACTTCTTAATCCTTAATATCGGGATCAGACCCCAAAAATCCATATCGGTCATCTGATAAAACCCCTGCACCTTTTTTTTTCACGACCGTAATAGAAAATAAAGTGTAATTCTCAAACAGCAGGTCGTCAGTGAAAATATGTAATTATATCTTTGCGTATAGCTGAATCCCCTGCTGTTAAAATGAATGTGATCAGTGGTGTCCACCTGAATGGAGCCAATAGATGTCAAAGTAAGCAATTGAACAGTAAAACAGGGGGAAAGGAAAAAATGACAGGTCTTCCTCTGCTCTCCTGCTCCTCAGCTCATTTCTATTCTCAGCCAGCTTGGACCAGGCTTCACTTTATGAACCTCATTAAAAATCTTTACTGTTTTAAACATTGGCTGAATCTGCATCGCACTTTGGGGAACTGTCGTCCATCTTTACACAGTCTGTGGTTTGTGTTTCTGTAACAGACTGAGAAACTTTAAGTTTCATAGAACAAACACCAGTATGATCCTCAGGCTTTGAGTTAAAAGGTCGACAATAAAGTAAAACAAAAAGAAGCCTGGTTTAGAAATGCCTCAGCTATATTTCACAGATGAAGCCACATTTAAAATCCACTTTAGTCTTTAGGTGAAAGTTGGTTTTAATGGTTTTTGTCGTTGTTCTCTGGAGATCAATTCTCCGCTCAGTGAATGAATGAGCAGGAGCAGAGGCTCCTCTCAAAGCTCCACTGCCTGAGCAGCAATTAACCATAAATAATAATCCATGATCTATATTCTGGACCTAACTGAGCTATTGAGTGTTGCACAGACAGCGGTGATGTAGAGGAGCTGCTTCTCTGCTCTAATACTCTTCTTCTTCTTCTTCTTCTTCTTTTCTCTTTCATAATTTCACTTCCTGTCCTGGGTGTATTTTTCCCTGTCCTGTATTTCTTATCCTCTTGTGCTCCACTCGTCTGAACAAACAGGCCACGCTAACCTTCAGTGTCTAAAGCTTTAATGGTGTTTAAATGAGACTAATGGTTTGTGGTGTTAACTGTGTGTGTGTGTGTGTGTGTGTGTGTGTTTGCCACAGGTCGGCTCTGGCCTCGGCTCATCAGGGTCAGCCGTTACCCAACACCCTCAGTGTCATGGAGAGCACGCCGCAGGTCCGAGGCATGCACACCATCATCAGGTCAGGAAACACTTTCACACTCGCACATTTCGCCAGAATTATTGTAAATGAGAAATGTCAGAAGATCTTTTAAATCCCTTAAAGCTGGAGGAAATTAACAGGAAAGTCAAGTTGGACAAAGCAAGAGGCCGAGACGTCCTGACTTTTACTCGTGTGCATCAAGCTTTTACAAATGGTTGTCGTCCCCTGCTGCGTGTTTGTGTGATTGTGTGATTGTGTAGGAACAAGGAGACAAACCGAGACGAGTTCATCTTCTACTCCAAGAGATTAATGAGGCTTCTGATCGAACACGCCCTCTCCTTCCTGCCTCTCAAGGTTGGTCCTTGTGTTTGTTTAACAAGTACCTGACCTCGGGCCTCCAGTCCACTTCAAGGTTGAATATTGTTGAAAGTAAAGAAAGTAAATGAATATCTGTCCACTACTCAAAACTGGAAAGAGTATACCTCATCTCTGCCAAGTCCTTTAGACCCTTAAATTCACTCCAGAAGCACCAGAGTGCCTCAATAACCATTAATTATTCCCTGGGAAATCTGAGAATGTCAAAGAAATCCCAAAATGTTAAAGAAAGTAATAATAAAAAGTTTCTTGCCCTTTGCAACCATTTCAAATGTATTTCTTGAGCCAGTCTGAGGTGAGAACATAACCTCCTCAGTAATAACAGCAGTAGCTTTGATTGTACATTGGTTTAACCAGTAGAAAACTGTGTGAACCTTCCTGTGTTCTGGTCTCTAACTGGTAGAGTCGAAGGTGACGAGATGTTTCACTTTCTGTTTCCACTGATTCTTTTCCTTTGTCTCTGCAGCCAGTTTCTGTGGAGACGCCTCAGGGCGGCGTCTATGAAGGCAAGAGGCTGGGCGGCCAACGAGTGAGTCGACTTCTTCTCTGCTGCTCCACACAGTTAAACCTCGAACCCCAGATGAGCTGCTGCATCAGTTAATCCTCTGAACATGTGTAATTCCTCTGTGTTCGTGTAGATCACCGGGGTATCGATCCTTCGAGCAGGAGAGACCATGGAGCAGGCTCTGATGGCCGTGTGCAAAGACATCCGACTGGGAAAGATCCTCATCCAGACCAACCATGACACAGGAGAACCAGAGGTGTGGAACTTTTAGACATTACAACTAATCCGTCTCCTGTGCTATAAAGAAGCAGCGCCTCACAAAGGAAAAGGAGATTCTCCGGAGGATTCACCTTAACTTTGCCTTTTCAGTGATTTTACAGAACAGACTGATTCAGGTTGTGATCATCTGTTCACTGTCCTGTCTCCTTCCTCCAGCTTCACTACCTCCGTCTGCCCAAAGACATCACTGAGGACTACGTCATCCTGATGGACAGCACCGTGTCCACCGGAGCTGCTGCTCTCATGGCGGTCCGAGTTCTGCTGGTGGGTGAACACTTACCATCCTTAAAATCATTTCCATCTTTCAGTGGATGGACTGGCTCTTTCCAGTCTCTGTATATACTTTACTCATTCATGGAAGAAAGGTAGAATAGACAATGGGGATCTTCAGCAGTAGATTCAGGGTGTGTCATGTCCACAGAGTGTAAATGGATGATATCTCATTAAAATCTGCACTTACTGCAGGTGAGTAGTTTTATGTTTAATAAAATATTGTTCAGGTTGATCTCCGACCATGTTACTGTTTCCCTCAACGCTATTAATGGAGCGGAAATTATGTGTATTTCAACTTTGAGCATATTTTCTGTTTTGAAAGGTAAAATCTTTTTCTCCATCTTAAATGAAAATCTTCTCTTTCCTTTCCCCTCTCTCTCTCTCTCCTCTCCTTATCCCTCTTTCCCTCTCTCTTCTCTTCTATCCCCATTCCTTCCCCTCTCTCTCTCCTCTCTCCCCTCACCCTCACTCCTTTCTCTCTCTCTTCTCTCCCTCTCTCTCTCCTCTCTCTCTCTCTCTCTCATCAGGACCACGATGTAGCGGAGGATAAGATCTTCCTGTTGTCGCTGCTCATGGCAGAGATGGGCGTGCACTCGGTGGCCTACGCGTTTCCTAAAGTCCGCATCATCACGACGGCGGTGGACAAAGAGGTCAACGACCAGTTCCACATCATCCCCGGCATCGGTGAGGTCGTTTTCTGTTTCTCTCGCCTCCGGCTGTTGATTTGTTTGTAACTTATATTAAAAACAGTTCAGGGCTGAAACGAGTCTGTGGCTGTTGTCTCAGTGTCCTGTGCAGATGATGTCCTCACAGAGCTGTAGCAGCTGCTCGGCTCAGACTCATACGTCAGAGTGAGCCGCTGCTGAGTTAATCTTAAACCTGTGATGGCAGCTGGCAGAGGACTGTGTCTAAAGGTGAAGCATGGGTCCTTCAGTGGAGGTTTTCAGCTGCGTCTCAGAGGGAAAGGAAGCTGCTGCTCATCTAGAATTTGAGAGGCTCAATCTGATCAGATGAGAACTAATCAGATTCACACGCATCTATAATGACTAAACGTATCTCTGCAGGTCTGTGTCTTCTGTCGTTTCACCCGCTGCTGTCTCATCTCCACTTTCTCCTCCTCAGGTAACTTTGGAGATCGTTACTTCGGCACGGACGCTCCCTCCGACTGGTGTGAAAGTGACGAGGGGATGGACATCTGAGCCGAGGACCAATCGGAGACCGTGGAGCCTTGTTACAAAAGTCTGTTTAGGAAAAAAAGAAAAAGACTCTTCTTCATCCCCTCGCTGCTCCGATCCGCTCGTCTTCGTCCTCCTGACCCGCGAGGTGACGCTGCACCATCAGCTCTCAGTCCATTCCCCATTCCTGTTTACAGCAACGTGTCCAGACGTCACAGTTCCCAGCGCTGCCTCTCATGTGGACGTCTTTTCACACACTGACATCTCGACGGTCTGTGCTGCACAAGCTACTGAGAAGAAAACGCTTGATTTACAATGTTGAAACTTGAGAAGCTGCCGACTGTGAAACTTCAGAGTCGGTGTTGAAACCTTTAGAATTAACGTGAGTGTTTGGTTCCTCTCAGGATTTCACTCGTCTGTTTGGATTCCTCAGCCGGACGTCTTCAGTGAAGTTCAAACTAAAGCGATGCTCGGTTTCCTCACATCGATCAATCTGCTCCACGTCAATTCAGTCGGAATAAAATTTTGCACAAAGACACGACACCCTCCTTATCTTCTAAGACTAGTCTTTATCATAAACATAGAAATATTAGTTATTACAATATTCTTAGCCTTTTTTTTGAGCTGCTGTTGCTGTACTGTTCTGTAAAACTTGTGTTTTCTCAGGCAACTTTTTACTAAAAGGGACGACAAAGATCCTTGAACTTGAACAAGAACGATGACGAGAGGGAAACAGTCCGATTCCCGTTAGCGTAATACTAAGTTAGCCATTTAGCTTTTAGAATAACTGATTTATAACACGTTTAAATGCAACTATGAGCAGATGTAGGTTTGTGGTTAACTCCTCCAGTTACAGTAACTAGTAAAACACAGGTGCCATTATATAAAGTATAACTGATGGAGGAGTTATGTACTGTATTTCTGCTAGAGGGCAGCAAACTCAAATTTCCCTGTTTACATCAGATATGATTCACAAAGCAGATCTCGTGGTGCCTTCGTGTTTTGTAGGAAATAACGTGAGCGAATGAATTAGATGTTGGAATAATATTTTTATTGTTCTCGTCTTTTTAAGGAGGACATTTAAATCGGACTGGTTCATACGCTTGGTGCTGCTTGTGGCCTTTTTCTTACTTTATTTGTTTTGAATTATTTATTTTGTTGTAAGTCTTGACATTTGATTAGAAGGAAATCACTGCCATGTTTTCCAAATTGCAGAGCCAAGATTTGTACAGGTTTTGTTGTTGATGTGTTTTTAAAGACACCGACTGTTGTGCTGATACATTCACTGTCCAGGTCATAGAATGTAAAGAACCTCCTCCAACTGTCCAGACATGAGGGCAAAAATATAAACTGAATCCGAGCGCTGCCATCTTGTGCCGATTATCTCTCAACACATAACTTCCTGCACAGAGGTTCCTCCAAAGCTCTGAGGAACCCCTCTGAGCTGAGGGAGAAAGAAACTCCATAACTTGAAAGCAGAGTCCGCTGCTGTCACTTTGATTTGTTCTGTGATTCACAACGTTGAACTCTTTTAATCTGTGGAAGCTGATGATCTATACAACTCAAACGTGTTGCTAATTTATACATTTTTGAGAAGCAAACGGCAGCGTGAGGACTGATGAACCTTTTCTCACAGCGGAACATTGCAAGTAGATCGACGGACAAATAAGTTTTCATACAATTTATTTTAATAATCAATCGTTAAAGTCAATCGACAGAAGGAGAAGTCGCTGTTTTAGACTCAAATGTTCAGATTTCCTTCTTTTCTATTGAATATTTTGAGTTTTGAAATGTTGGTCTGACAAAACAAGAAGTTTTTAGAACTTATTGATTGACTTTTTGAAGGACATGAATATTATTTAATAATAAAACTAATGTTGATGTTTGATGAGTCATCTCTTCTCTGTGGAAACCTTCTGTCAGTGTTTGTTTACCTTGATTCAGTTTTTGTAAATTTCTTCTCACTTGTACAGAATTAAACGATATTGCATCAACACAACTGTTGTGTGTCAAAGTAAATGTCATTCTGTGGTTTTACTCTAGAGGGCGGTAAAGGTTTCATTTTCCTGTTTTCAGCGGAAGTGACGTACGCTGCAGGATCTCATGGTGCCTTCAAGTTCAGTAGGAACTAACCACTTTATAAGAAGTTCTGACTATTTACAATTGAATTGAAAAAGAAAATGAACATATAACATTAGAATATAATTTAAACCATCAAAATTACCCGACCACGCACTGACACAACTTCACAATATATAATCTGCTCTTTTAAATATACATAGATAGATTGAAAGATGCATTTTAACGATCTCAAACGGGAAAGGAGTTAAATATTGAATATATAAAATATATTTTAGTTAAATGAATTTCAGAGTATTGCCTTAGAACAATTGTTAGTCACCTTAGTTATTTATTAATGAATGTATAACTGATAGTTATATTGCGATGATCATTATCAAGGTTGTTTTATCACCTCGTCCAAACCAAGAGCTTTCAAATCCCTTAACTCGAGCGCTTCCTGTGGATGAAGTGAGAAACATCGACAGAGCTGCAGTTCCCACTTGTCCGAGCTCAGGGTCTGACAGTGAACGCACCAGCAGCATATCGGTCACAGCAGTCGCAGGCGAGTCCACGTTTTATTTTATTCACACTTTTCATTTACTGTGTTTTATGAAACGACCCTGAAAGCATCACACGCGCTTCACGTTGCACTGCAGCTCTTTGTTTACTAGATGTTTATTTATTTGTGTTTATTAATTTAAAGTTGCAACATTGTCTCTTAAAGATTCTTTGATTTCACGAGTTGTTTGTTTCTTCTTCGTCAGTTGAAATGAAACTTTGTGTCCAGAGCGAAGATTCTACTGGTTTAACGCGGCTGAGCCTGAACCTCGCGCCAGACTTCAACAGAAAAACATAGAAATTAAACTTGTCGCTCAATATTTGTACTTTTACGTGAGAGCCAATGAATATTTTACTGCTTTTAATAAACAAGTTGAATCTCCTCTTCAATTCGGGCAACTTGAAAATCTCAGGCTAATGAAATATAAACTAGAAATCAGGTTGTTTGCAAAGATTGAATCCATTGGACTGTATATAAGTTAAAAAGTAGATATATAACATAGAGACACGTGATATTTCCTCTTGTTATATATTAAATTCTCGTCTGACTCGTTCTGTATAGAGACAAACCTCCTGCAGCTCAGAGCAGTTAAACTAATCAACCTTCTGTGATGGATTGTGGAAGGGAACTGATTAGCAGGGGGGGGCGCTTGATTTGAGTCACATTGGCTACTGGATGGGGTAGTGAGTTTGAATTTGAATTTTTGACTCAGTCATGAAAACATTAATCATATAATTCACATGTACAGTTTATGTGTAAAGGGACTGAAGAGGCAGAAAAGAGAAGCTTATATGTGTTTATCGTTAATGAAACAGATTTAAACAAAACAAACAAGTTATTCATGTTTTTAATCCTCTTAAATCTTCAAAGCCTTTTATTGTTCCAAAATCAAACCCCAACATTGAAACACGTGTCTTCTAGTCTCTTAAATCTATTTTCTCTCTCCTGAAGTGAAAGCTGACATCGGAGTGATTCTGATTTGACCCTGAACAATAATTGTATTATTTTATAATATATGAAATCATGTGTTTTCCTCACATGTTGTTCTCTAAGCAGTTCATCAGTGAGTGTGTGATCCTTCAGCAGGAGGATGGCCGGTCTGTGGAGGTCCTACCAGGCCCTGATGAGCAGATACCCCTGGACGGTTCAGATAGTGACGGCAGGTTCGTGTCTCACTTTTCTCTTTCAACCAGACAACGAGTCAGAGACGAGACTCGGCTTCATTTTCAGGAGTTTATAGAAACCGACGGGTTCACGGCTCCGACCTCCTCGACCTTTGCTCTCTGAAAGAACCTCGGTTTTTAAGTCAACACAGACGCAGAACTTTGAACGGAGGGAAACCTGATTTGTGTCCTTGCAGCTGAACGGCAGCTTTTGTCAGGATGAGTTTAAAGAGGCTGTAACAACAAGAAGTAAACTCAAACCTCCAACAGGTCCCATGAACTAAATCCAGCTTCATGTCTGAAGCCAGATCATCAGCTGCAGGTTTCTGACTCGATCCGTCACCTTCACCCTCGTGGAAACACGTTCAAAGTCACTACACCAGATTATGAACTGGATCAATAAGCTGATTGGATTGAACCTGTTTGTTTGAGCCAGTGCAGTTACGTCAAACCACCTCTAGATGGAGGCAGTGTGCTCCTGATACATGAGAACAGTCGGGGCTCAAAATAAAAATAGAAGGAAAAACTTATAATCAGTGATCAATAATTATCTTCACGAAAACATTTAACAAACACGTTTGTGTATGTTTGTGGGTTTTGTTTAAATAGAAGAAGAATAAAGAAAATGACGTCATGCTCAGTTCAAAAGTAGATTTTTCAGATGATAGATCTCAAATATGATTTCATTTTTAAATAGAGTTACAGTTATAAACTTGCCCAAATAATAACATTTTTATTTAACATGTTTTTAGTAGTTTAATAAGTACAAACATAAACAACTAAACTGGGAAAACCCACATGAATCTTTTATTAGTTAGTTGCATTGTATTTATATTAATACACAACTTCTCCACCAGGCTCTTTAGTGGGAGTTGGTGATGTCGTCTCTCAACAGCTGATCGAGAGACGAGGACTCGCTCAACACAACGTGAAGCGGACGGCGAAGATGATGAGCATCGGCTTCTTCTTCGTGGTGAGTTCCCCCGGCCTGTTGCTGTCCGTGTCCCGTCTGCTAACACGCAGGAGGCCGGGTTCATGAGCTGTACTGCAGCCGGCCACCAGGTGGCGATCCAGTTGCTTTGGCTTCACTTTTGATGAGTCTATGCTCAGGACCCATATGTATATTATATATTTTTTAATATATGTTATTAAACGTTTATTTGTTTAATATGAGAAGAAACTAAATCTGTTAGCTCAAGATCTTATTCGTGTTTGCAATTCTATGTGAAACACACGCGTGTCGTCAGGCTTGTGTGTGACGTGTGTTTCTATTCTGGGTGTTTATGTGTTTACATGTTACATGTTCAAGCCTTTTGTGTGTTTGTGGATTCACATATTTCACTCGTCCCGTCCTGTGACAGCTGCACAATCATCTTCTTCATCGCAGCCACGAAGACAAAGTTTATTTATATTTCCATAATCGTCTTAGTCTTTTCAGCAGAGAAGCTGTTTGTCTTGAACTCGTCTCCTCGGCTCAGGATTCACTTTACTTCACTCAAATGTTTCTACAGCATCTGTAAATATCTTCATTCATCCACATGCAGCTGTTTCATAATTCATTCTCCTTCATTTATAAATAATATAAATAATTTGTTAGTGTACGTTTCATTTCTCTGCAGCCGAGGCTCAAAACATCTGTTTAACAGTTTGTGTTTTGATTGAGTTTAAGATCATTGGACTGTTTAAACCTGAGTGAGAGTTAATGTCACGTTTATGAAATGTGTTTATAAAAGAGGAGGATGTGTTTTTCTATTCAAGGGTCCATTTGTTGGGAGTTGGTACAAAGTTCTGGACAAACTGGTCGTGGGAGGAAGTAAAAGTTCGGCTATGAAGAAAATGCTGCTTGATCAGGTGACGACAAATGTTTCTCTTCTTCATCTACTGAGAAGACTTCGTTTCCTTCTGTTCTCTTCCCCCTCTCTTTTCCTCCTCTTCTTCTTCAAAACAAACAGACTGACTTAATTAGAAGGAAACATAATCATTAATTCTAATTTATTATATTTTATCATTTGTTCAAAACCTAAAACAAACAAGAATAAAACATATATTTAAAAGAAATGTTAACTTTTACTCTAAATCAGAAGTGGAGGAAGTACTCGAACATTTTACTCAAGTAAAAATACAAATACATAGATAAATGCTAACCACGACCAACTGTAGAAGTAAGAACCAAAGTAACTTCTCTATTTGAGTAAATGAAATACTGCATGTAGTTCTCGCCTCACTCTGCCCCCTGGTGGTCGATTTGGGAAACATCTGATTCTGAGGACGCGAAACAAAAACTTCCAATTTGGTTTTATCAACTTATTTTAACTTCATAAATATTCACACATTCAAAGATGCTTCTCAAATCAATCATAATGAAGTCGTAATGAAACAAATGACTTCACACATTTTAACTATAAAAACTTTAAATGTATTTAACGGCACAAACTCAGTTGAATGTTAAACTCTATGCTGATGATGTGCTGTTGTTTGCATGTGACTCACACACACGTTTAATCAGCAGCTACAATACGACTTCATGTCCTTCAGGTTCATTAATAGACAACTAATGAATTTGATAGTTTTTCATTTGTCTCGTGTTTATTTCCTCCTCGTTCTTCTTCTGTGGTCGTAGTTGTGTTTCGCTCCGGGCTTCCTGGGGGCGTTCCTCTGTATCTCCGGCGCTCTGAACGGACTCACGCTGGACGACAACATCGCCAAACTCAAGAGGGTAACGTGACCTTTTGATTTAACCTCACTCTCAAGAGTCTTCTTCTCTTGTTTTAGAAGTTTGTCCCATAAACTGTTAATTATTCGAAGAAATGTTGAAAAGCTCAAATGTTTCTGTCCTCGGGTTAAAGGTTCAGTGTTTGACCACACAGAAAGTGTTGTGTGATTTGTTATCATATTAAGTCAGAATTAAAAAACAAAATGTGAACTAATTGTCAGTAAATTGATGCAATTGGTGAATAACTGAGTTTAACCTGCAGAGGTTTTCCCGTCTCGTCTCCCGGAGTCGTTTTTATAAAACAACAGCGTGACCTTTATCCACCTGATATAACTTTGGTCTTTAAACTTTAGACGTGACAGTAACTGACTCTGGACCCGGTCAGTAAACGATCAGTGGGTTTTTATGTACGAACACAACACATGAAAATGAGAGAACACAGGCAGGAAGTTTGGTTTTTTTTCTGGTGTCTGACCTCCAACACTCACCTCTCCACATTATTAGAAGCTGTGTCCTGTGATGGAGGGAGAGAGACCGTGGAAATAACCAGAGTGACTCATTCCTGTGTGTGTGTGTGTCTGTATGCCAGGTCAGTGCTAACTGTCGTCTTGTGCCAGCTGCTCAAACGTCCGTCACCGCCTTGCTTACCCAACACGCCGCTGATCATCATCAATTATTTACCAAAGTGGGTGGGGGGGGGGAAGCTGAAAGGCCAAACTGGTAAATGTCAGAAAGGACAGAAAATAAATGACGAATCTGCTCATTACACCGAAGTCTGGCCCCCGAGGAAATGTGAGGGGAGAATTAATGGAGCCGCCGCCGGAGCCACCGACCAATCAGACGGCCCGGTTGATTAAAGTCGTTTCTAGTTGATGAACCTCGAGTCTCGAACCCTGTCTTGGTTTTGTTCCTCATACGAACCACATAAGTGATTATACCATATTGTATTATTATATCAGCTGGAGCCAATCCCAGCTGACATGACCTCACCTGGCCATGTCAGCAGCCAATCACAGCCGCTCGTTCTGAGTGGGTCAGGTCTGGTTCCCTCCAGCCTCTGACGGGCGGCTGACGGGCGGCGGCTTCACCTCCGGTGGAGAAGTCGCTTGTTCGACTGTAATTAGAAAACAACTTCATCCTGGAAAAAAATAAAAAACAAGTAACAAGCTGCAAAAAGACTGAGGCTGGAACATTGGCTCCTTGTTTTTATATGTCCAGACATGTGGAGGTGACCTTTAAAGAAGATGACACAGGGTTTTTAAGTGTTGTTAGATCCTGTGTGTTCATGTGTGTGTGTCTTTGTGTGTCTTTGTGTAAAATCTGTTCTTTCATATTTACTGTGCAGTCAAAAAAACTCATTTAACAAAAACCTGTGTTGATTTTTTTCAAGTTAAACAATGTTTTCCTGAACACGATTAAATACATTTGAACCAATTTAATCTCGACAGTTAAATATTCAAATATAATAAAGTTTGAAAAGGGAGACGACTGCAAACATTTCAAACTTTATGTAGAAATATAATATTTTAAAAGGACATCTCAGCGTCAGTCACTGGAGACGATACGGTTTTAAAAACCTCGACTGAGGAGGTGGAAGTTTTCTTCAAGTGTTTGTTTGTTGAGCAGAATTTAGCAAAAAGCACCGAATGTGTTTCCATGAAATGTTTCTGATTAATCGTTCCTCTGTTCTCAGGACTACCCCGACGCCCTCGTCGCAAATTACTACGTAAGTTCTTCCTGCGTCGTTTTGCTGTTACTTTTTTCACATGTTTGTAGTTTAAATGTCTTTATTTTCTTCTAATTAACTTAGTGATTGAAATATATTGTCACTTGAAGTGTAGTATTGTGTTTCGTGTGTTTTAAAGCGCCCCCTGGTGGTTTCTCTTTGTCTTTCAGCTTTGGCCTCCGGTCCAGATCGCAAATTTCTACTTCATTCCACTTCAGCACAGGTAAACGTTTGAGTTCATTAACGTATAAACATTCATAACGTCTCACTTCATATCGAGTGCAAAGAATGAGACTCAGATCTTGTTTATTATTATTATTCTGGAAGATATTTTCTTTAAGGAGAGATATTCAAGTTGATCATTTTGATTCGTGTTAGTACTTGAAAATAATCTGGAAAAACGAACGAGGTGTTTTCTGTGGAGGAGAGAAGCCGTTAAATTACACTAGAGGAGAGAAGGACTGAAGAAGTAGTTTGTTATATCTCGGGATTGAGATATTATAATAAATCAACACTTTCCTCCGGTTCGCAGATTGGCCGTGGTCCAGATTGTTGCCGTGGCCTGGAACTCCTACCTGACCTGGAAGGCCAACAAGATGTGAAGGACGGTCACAGAGCCGCCTGTTGCTGCTGATGACGAGTTAACACTCATCTGTAATGTGTGTGTGTCTGTGTGTGTCTGTCTGTGTCAGTCTGTGTCTGTTTGTGTGTGTGTGTATCTTTCTTTAGGTTCCTCCTAAAACTGAGTCATTTCTAAAGGTCGAGTGAAAGTGCTCGTCTCCTCTGAATGACCAATTCTCACTTGAAAGTCAAACTTGAATTTGCAGAAACGTCTGTGAAAGTTTATTTATGGAAATGTGAATTGATAGTGGAGAACAACACACACAAACACACACACACACACACACACACACACACAGGCACTTATACATTTACACCTAGTGTGTTAAAGGAATTTAATAAGCTGTTGCAGGTTATTTCTGACATTGTTTTGTTTCTCTTTAAACAGATTTTCTGTATTTTCATGATTTTCTCATATTATATTTGAGTTAATATATTTTCTTGACCTATTTTTGTTCCTCTGTGTACTTTTCCTCTTGTTACTCTTTTTCAACGTTTCCCAAAATGTCTTCTTAACAATCCTCAGGAAAGGAAACACAAGGTTTATTGATATGTATAATATGTCATTAAACTGTAAATGTAGATGATCTGAGTGACGATTAAGCAACTGTCTTTGTCAATGTTTCCTCAAGTAAATAAAAAATTGTCTAATGCTGAGTTCTTGTCACATCATTCGTAGATATGAGTTTTCTACAGTTGTGTAGCTTTCACCAACATTTAAGTCTTAAAGGTACAGTGTGTAGGAATTAGTGACATCTAGAGGTGAAGTGTCACGTTGCAGATGAATACCACCCCAAAAAAACACCCAATATCTGCATGGCGGCTAGTTAGCCTAGCCTAGCAGGTTAACTTACACATTTAATGAGCCATGCTAACAGTTTCCCCCTGTTCTCAGTCTTTGTGCTAAGCTAAGCAAACCAGGCTGGCAAAGACATGAGTGATATCAATCAAAACACATTCCCCAAAATGTTTCTATGCTCATTAAGATTTTAAATGATTTTCTATCACCACAAAACCACAAAAACAACAAAGCAGACACAGGAAGTATAAAGAATGTATTTATGAATATTAAGTTACACCTTGATAACGGTTTTAATATGAAATCAAAGTTCATTGGTGTTTGACCTCGCTCACTTTTATGCCAACTTAGCTTTGGATGGTTTGTTTGTTTGGACCGATGTGGAGGCTGGCGACCAAATTAACCACACACACACACACACACAGACACACACACACACACACGCACAGACACACACACACACACTC
This sequence comes from Pseudopleuronectes americanus, assembly GCA_038501795.1. Taxonomy (NCBI): domain Eukaryota; kingdom Metazoa; phylum Chordata; class Actinopteri; order Pleuronectiformes; family Pleuronectidae; genus Pseudopleuronectes; species Pseudopleuronectes americanus. Next base: position 17,656,494 of record CM076734.1, on the reverse strand, counting down.
TTCAGGGAACAGTAAACAGAACCGTCTGATGGATCCAGTGGAAATCTGCCAAACAGCCTCTTCCCTCTCTGTGCGATATGAAACATTTCAGTTTAAGCACCTTGTGTGTTTTTAAATATCATTTGATGAAATGAGGATAAACTTAAACGTCTTCCACTGTTTAACCTGAACATGAAGCACGATGCAGCTGCAACTGGTTCCTGATGTGTGAGTTATGTGAGTTTATCAGTTTCTACATCCTAACTTGTGTAGATATCATTAAAGTCATTGGGAAACTTCTTTTGTAGAATAATCTTCACAAATCGTTAATGGTCTGTGTGAATTTATGGTAAATGCAAAGAGCTTGACTCCTTAATGATGGTGAACAAAGTTTAAATTGTCATTTTTGTGGTTGTATAGCTTATATATAACCATAGAGCTGCTTCAGCACCAGGGACAGCTCCCAGAGGAATCCACTGATAAAGTCAGAAATAAATTTAATGTGAAAAGAAAAAACAGACTTTCTCCTCTTTTCCTGGAAGAAGAAGAAGAAGAAGAAGAAGAAAAGGGTTAAAGCTACATCCCCTCATCCTCCTCTTCCCCCATTCTCTCCTCCTTCATCCCTTCATTCTCTCTTCCCTCATCCCTTCATCCTCCTTCCCTCATCCCCTCATCCCCTCATCCTCATTCTCTCCTCCCTCATCTCTTCATCTTCCTCTTCTCATCCCTTCATCCTCCTTCCCTTCATCTTCCTCTCCTCATCCCTACCCTCATGCCTTCATCCTCCTTCCCTCATCCCCTCATCCTCATTCCCTCATTCTCTCATCCCTTCATCCTCCATCTTCCATCCCTTCATCCAGGAAGGGATCCTCCTCGTGTTCCCCTGAGAGCTGCCTCAGCCCAGATGGACTGATGGATGGAGGGATGGATGGAGGGATGGATGGATGGACTGATGGATGGACTGATTCATTCCCTCATTGACTCCGTGTCACTCGTCCACTTTGCAAACCGCTGTCTGGGCTACGGGCTGTGACGTCAGAGGCGCACACTGGACGTATAAAACGCTGCGTCTCTCTCTGCGCTGCGCACTGGGACCGAAGACTCACCTGGAACCCGAAGTTTCAGCTGCAGCATCTGAACGGAACAGTGAGTATCACACTTTGTTTCAGTTGTGGACGAGTTTAGTCACTTTGTGTTTTGTCTGCGGGTTCTCTGTTCTCAATGTGAAGTTATCCAGGGAAGTGAAATTTAAGACGCATGTGTGATAAGATCAGGATTTCAGTGACTGAGGTGAAAATCAAGAGGGATTTTCGTATTGACTGTGAGATGCTTCGCTTGTTCAACCTTTATTCTAACTCTTGAATAAACTTTTACCTTTTACATTTCAAGACAAAAATAAGAAACTGTCAAATCTGGATATTAGCAAAAGCAAAAGCAAGAAGGCTTCTGGAATAAAGACAGTTCAATGTAATAGAGTATAAAGTATAAAGTAAAGCAAATAATAACTGGATGGAAGATAATGTGAAACTTTAAATCCCCTAAAGATGAAATTACATAACTTCGCTCAGGTTTCAGTCTGAGAAGCTGCAGCTGAGTTTGATCATTTCATCAACATTCCTCTGATGACGAGTCGTGTTTAAATTCCAGGACATGAAGCCGGCCTCCCTGATCCTGCTCCTCTCCTCCGTCCTCCTCTCATCACACCTCCTCCCCGCCGCCGGCAGACCGCGCTCCCCCCCCGGCTGGCTGGATGGCAGCGAGCGCGTCCCGACGCAGCGACTGGACGAGGAGCTGCTCCGAGCGGCCGCCGCCGGGGACAGCGCCGCCTCGGACCTGCTGGGCGACAACATCCTGAGGTTTCTCCGGAGGAGGAACCCGGAGCATCTCCACCAGCTGCCCGCAGAAGAAGAGGAGGCGGGCGACGAGGAGGCGCTGAGGAACGCGGTGCAGGTGCTGAAGCGCAGCGAGGACCCGCCGATGTCCATCGACCTGACCTTCCACATGCTGAGGAATATGATCCACATGGCGAAGATGGAGGGCGAGAGGGAGCAGGCTCAGATCAACCGCAACTTGCTCGACGAGGTTGGGAAGTAAAAGTCCACCGCTGACATTAGTGTGTGTGCGCGCGCCTGCCTTCCTCTCCGTGCCATTTTACGCACAGGTGGTGCCAAATTACGCACCATAGCATATGCGAGTAAAATGTAAAACCTTAGGTGTTGTTTAAGAACTTTGTTGGAGAATATGGGAGCGGACTTCTCAGACCCCATCCCCTCCACACTGCTGGACTCCTGGTGGACAAAAGGAATCATCACTGGTTCACGTTCTCTCATGTTTTGACCTCTACACCTCTGTATCATGTCTGTGCTCCATCAGGTAACACTCGCTGGTTCCTGGTTCATGTGAGTGTTTCCTCAGAGGAAGGTTTAACTAAAGTATCGACACTGACAAGTCATTTGCATTTGAATTAATCACCAGGTTAAATTAAAGTTTGACATTTGATTAAACTGGAGCAGAGCCCATTTCTCGACAGTGTGCCGTGTGACCCTGGTGTTAATTAGGACGGTGATATTTACCCTCGGCCATGAAATCTGTGTGAATAATGAGAGTTACATTATGGATCATGTAATTACTGAAACCCTCCATGAGATTAGAACCAGACAAGAACCTGAACTCACTCACAGTTTACCTGATGAATTAAACGAGGCTGAACTCTGACCTTTTAAAATAAGGTTTTCTTATAAATTGACGAAGACAAATCTCATCACTGCAGATTCAGACCACAAACTAATCAGATTATGTCTAATTAGTGAAAACTCTGAGAAAACCTTGTGTGTTTCAATCCTAAATTGAACTTTCTTGTGCCGAGAAGAATTTAAGAAACACTTCTGTTGAGTATAACCTGGTTGTTTCACGTCATTGCTCCAGAATCTAATATCACAAACCCCTCGTTTTGTCCTGTGAGGCTGAAGAACTCCTCTGTCCGACACCATCAGCTTCCCTCTGTCCTCTCCGTGTCCCCGTCCCCGTGGAGCAGCATCACCTGTAACAACTGTCGCATGCAAACCTACATGTACAAAAAAACACAAAAAAAGCTTGAATTGACTGTGAGCGCTCGTGTCTGACTCCGATCACGTTCTCTCTGTTTTAGCAAATGAAAAGAACAAAATCTGCTTTTTTGCCATTTATATTTTATAATAAAAAAGGTTGGAGTAAAAGAAAACGTTCCTGTTTGATTCTGTGATGAATGTGTTTTAACTACGAGATTATGAAATACATCTTATTGTCTGAGTCCTCTAATGTTGTTCTATTGTAATTCAACAAGCGGCTGAACCCTGATATTTTGGTGATATATCGATTTCTGAAGCACAAACATCAGATTACATTCCCCACATCCACGGAAGAGAGATTTTAAATTGATTATGACTCTGGAGCAAATCTAAGCAGCTCAGTGGATTCTTCTGTTTCCATGTTTCCAAACGTTCTGATTCCAGTTAGTCGGTGAACTTTGACTCTGCAGCAACACTGTGTATTAAATTGTAAATGGATTTTAATTTATATAGAGCTTTTCTAGTCTTGATGACTCAAATGCTTTACATTACAGTTTCACATTCACCCATTCACACACCCATTCATACAGTGCATCTATCCCAGCACTTTGTTATTCTAAGGGGCATTCAGGGTTCAGCATCTTGCCCAAGGACACTTCGGCATGCAGATGGTTCAGACTGGGGATCGAACCGCCGACCATTAGGTTGGAGGACGACCACTCTACCCCTCAGCCACAGCCGCCCTATTAAAAACAAGGAGCAGTGTCAAAACATGAACTGAGGGTTTATTCAGTTAACTGTTTTGCATGTGATTCAGATTGAAAATGACCTTTAACTTTTCATTCTCATTAAACTGCTCAATGTCACAATGTGAAAGAATCCGGATCAGCACCAAAATCTAACGAGTTCTTCTCCGACTCACACAACATCTTTCAATCATGTGTCGTGTTAATCTTTCTGGCAGCTTTTGTGTCATCGTGCTAATAAACACACACACAAACAAACCTTTGGACAGAGGCCGGCTAGCATTTTCCCCCTGTTTCCAGTCTTTGTGCTAAGCTAAGCTAACCAGCTAAGTACAGGACATGAGTGATAAACTTCTTATCTGATTTCTTGACGAGGACTGAAATAAATTTCCAAAAATGTCAAACTACTCAATCAAATCTCATTGGTTTTAAATCAGATTTAGTATCGTGGCGAAAATAAAATAGATCAATGAAGAAAGTGAAAGAAATTCCAGACACACACTAATATTTAATGTTTTTTTCCTTGTGCTGATTTGGTAGATTTCATCGTTGGTGTTTATACACAAAAATGACTTTTTAGATTTGTATTTTTTTGATTTAAAAACATTTTATTATGATTATTTTAATAAACATATTATCTGTGGACCCTCGTCCACCTCCTGCCTCTTTTCATCTCATCACCCCATCCACAGGGTTTCGTCACGTGACCATGAACGTGTCACCGTGAAACCATTTCCTCTTTCCCGTCTTTCTTATGGCTTGTGTCCTGGTCACACACACACAGACACACACTCACGTACACACACACACACACACGTACACACACATTCTTTCAGAATTCCCCCCCCCACAAACAACAACAACATAATTTCCATACTAACAGTAATAAGATTATCTACCCACTCGTTTCTACATCCTGCTCAACCTATACAGTCGTAAAGACAATTCTTCTTCTGCATTCATAAAATAAAAGACAATAAAAAAAATCTCAATTCAAAGAAACCATTTCTCTCGTTGACTTTGATTTTTATTTACGTAACATGTTTATACACGAGTTATAGAACGGACACAAACACTGTGGACTTCCCAGGATCCTCTTCTGTAGAAGAGCTTTAAATCCTGAATGAAAACACACATGAAGGAAAAAGATTTTCCCTCCCACGGAGTTAAATATAAGTTTCCTGTCAGCTACACACAGGCAGATATATTTACACACAACGAACAAAAGAAAACGAAGGAGGAAACAGAAGCATGAGGTTTATGAATGTACGATTTCGGTCCATTCATTTTCTCTTCTGGAATCTCCGTCTCTACGTTTAAGAGTCGAATTAAAAACCTGCCTTCAGGATATAGATTATGAGTTTGAGCTGTTTCGGGTTGGACCAGCTCTAGATTGTCAGGGGGGAAAGATGGAGATTCTCTTCCTCCTCCTCCTCCTTCTCCTCCCCCTCCTCCTCCTCCTCCTCCTCCTCCTCCTCCTCCTCCTCCTCTTCATCACTTTAACCTCTCTTCAATGCATGTGACTGACTCGACTTCTTCCCAGGAGACCTTCTGCTTTGTCGTTGCATATATGTCTCCTCATTTATACTTATACTTAAACTTGAATCCCCCAAATTGAGACTGTGAATATGACTTCTACAGAACTAGAATCTGACCGATGGATGCATTGATGTTGTGTGGATTCATTTCCTGGAGGATTGTGATGAACCTCCGTCTCCGTCTGGTTTCCTCAGCACCGCAGCAGCTTGGACCTGCAGCGATGAACAAAGGATGAAGAAGATGAGATCATTGTCATCGTCCCACGTCTCAATCATCACCAGTGACTCTCCCCGGCCTCATGTCCCAGCTCGGCGGAGGAGGAGGATGCTGTTGTTGATGTTGATGTGTGTTGTGTGTTGTTGTTGTGTTGTTGTTGTTGTTGACTCAGCATGAACACACTGAGGCCGTCTCCTCTCCGGAGTGGACAAGGGGAATCCTTCCCTCTCTTCTCACTTTACGTCAGCGGCCTGGTTGAGAGATGATTTCACACGTCCGCTCTGCTGCTGCGTTCACACGGTGCAGATCGGACAAATATTACAATTCATCAGAACATCTATAAACAGGCTCTGACACGTTTGCACTGTTTCAGTTGTTGGAGACGTCAAGTGCGTCTGCAAGATGTTCACTGAGAGATTTTAGCTTTTTTAAATCATGTGAAGTAATTTATTCTTCCATTGTGTTAGTAGATGATACAAAGGGATCCTTAAAGCTCGGGTTGGTAATCCTTGAAAATCAAAACTCCTCCCATCATCGGCCTGCCTGTCAAAGCTCCGCCCCCAAAAACTCATGAACGTGCACCGACGACTGAAGACGAAGTCAGTGGTGACCAAATTAAGATTTGGATCTTTCTTCACTTTCTGTAACATCAAGAGATTCTGCAACGTTTCTATTGATTTAATACATAACAATTAGAAAAATCATATTTATGGGACTGATGATCATGAGTTTGTGTAAATTAGTGATGATCCAGATGTGGATCTAGTGAATTAAAATGTGGTTTCATAAGGAGACTGAACTTTCTCTCTGTCCCCTTAAAGCTTTTTGTGACATGAAGGTTTCAGTATCTGCAGCCAAAGTCAGGTTCTGATTCTTCTCCCACGTCTTCAGAATCCTCTTCATCTCCCACACCTGAAAACAGACACACACACACACACACACACACACACACACACACACACACACACACACACACACACACACACACACACACACACACACACACACACAACACACACACACACACACACACACACACACACACACACACACACACACACACACACACACACACACACACACACACACACACACACACACAAACACACACACACACACACAGTAAACAGCTCTATTTGCACCTGTGTAAAAGGAGCCTAAAGGAAATTGTGTCTAATCCTCGAGGTCTCTGTTTCCCTGTGTGAGATGTTTACTGAGTGAAATTTATTATTTATCAGACATGTGCAGTTTTAGAGCAGAACAGGACGTTTGAACAAACTGATTCTTCAAGAGGAATTTGATGCTTCCTCCATTCGAAGGACAGATGTTCCATCCAAACTATCACCTCAGTAACATCTACATGTTCTTCTCCTCCCTCAGATGATCCCTCTCCACTCGAGCTACGTACCAGAGCAGAAGTCCATGTTCTGCAACATGTCCGTCAGGTGGTCCGTGTCGATGAAGAAGTGGCTCATGCTCACGAAGCCGAGCTCCGGACGCTCCACGTTCGAGGCCCTCGCCGTCACCGACATCCTGTCAACACACACACATGCTTTTATTCTAACACATTAATAATTCAGGGACCAAAAGCATTGATGTTATAGTGTTTACGTCTGATTTGATCTATTTCAAATAATCAACTGTTTTAAAATCTTTCAAACATCATCAGATCAAACCAAACACTAAGAAGAAACAAAACAGACTCTTGTGAATCAGTAGATTTGACAGTTACACATAGATCCAGTTGAACGTCCGTGTCACAAGTTATCGATGTCGACGTATCGATAAACCAAACACACACTGATCTCCAGGTCCCGGGAGGCCGAGCGCTGACGCCTGCAGTGTGTGCTCTTTAGATCTCTTGGCAGCAGGTGGATCATCGTGTACGTAATATATAAGAAATGACTAAACGTCCGACACACAATGTTCAGACACACAATGTTTAGACACACACACTAACAATCTAATGTGAAATGAAAGGGACAGTGGTGTTTTTTCCCATCTGTTGTTGTTACATGTTTTTTAATCACAATGGACCCTGTTAAAGATGTAGTTTGTGTTGGATATGACAAACTATGGGGCCAGTGTTGTAGTTTGTGTGTGTGTGTGTGTGTGTGTGTGTGGAGAGTTGTGTATCTGCATCTCAATCCTTGTGTGTCCTCAGGTTTGTAAATGTGTGATGACATTGCAGAGTAGAAGGTCACATGAGGAACATGTGACCTGTGAAGGTTGAAAACTGAAGTAAAACCTTGATATGGATCAATTCCTCAGTTTAATTCTCATTTCAAAGAAGTAAAATCACAATACGAGCATATTATCAGTGAAATGTATTTAATTAAGTCTGATGTTTGACTTTATATTTTATTGCCCCATGAACCCAGTTAATTGGAATTTGTCTTGGTGATAGACAAGAAGAAAATACTGAAATCTGAGCCTGATAATAAATAAATAATAAAGCCTCTTTCTATTAAATGTGCAGATAAGAAACCGACACCTGTAGGAGACAGACGGACTTTGGGACAAAGTTAGAACCGATGATTTAATTAAAGGTTTTGTGCAGAATCAGGACAACGTGGACTTACTTCTCCAGCAGGACGGTGGCTCTCTGTGAACGAGACAGAACAGAGGAGACACATGAAATGAATCACATTGTTCTTCCTGTTAAATAGAAACTTTAAGAAACGCTGCCAGGGCGACACGGTGGCGTTTACAGGCCACGTCCAGAGACTCCATCTTCTCCACCAGCTGCTCTGACGGAGCGTGAGGCCGAATATAAAACAGCGATACACCTGAGTCTCAGAACAAACAGTGTTTCCTCGGAGGAGACGCGCTGACGCAGACGTGACAGTGAAGATTCTGGATTTAGAAACAACAACAAGGACGGAGTGAACTGTGTGAGGTCGGCTCCTCCGTGTTTGAGGTTTTTTTCAAATTCTGTCTCGACTGTTCGAACAACAAATAACTGGAGCTCTTCGTTTTCAGGGAGGCAGAAGAAGTTGTTACGATTATTATGATTATCATTATTGCCTTTTTTGACACAAGTTGTAAAAACCTTTATTTCAATTCATGCCAATGGAACTAAATAATAAAATAAATTAATCCTTAATTAAATAGATCATGAAATATAAAATCTTGTCCATTGTCTTTTGACTGAGCTGAAATCACTGCAGTTATTTTAACAAAGAAATGAGACATGTATAACAATAACAATTTGAATTGTTTTCAATCTGCGTTAAATCACAAAAACGACCAAGCCGATTTAAATTTATGGGGGTGGAGCCTGATAACATGATGACATGATAATGATGAGTTGAGTTCAAGGCCAAACTCCCACCGAGCATCAGTTGTTGTTGTTTTATGTCCGATTGTTGTTTTATGTCCAATGCACCAACCACACCAAGTCAATTTCCAAATGAGTGTAAATATAATCGCCAATTAACAGAATTCTGATTCTGATCTGATGTGAGGCGACGCCCACCTGTATGAACAGAGGCATGTGCGGCTCGTCCATGGACTGGATGCCCGACTCCACCAGCCTCACCGCCGCCTCCTGGTGGTCGCTGTGCCGGCGGATGAGGCCTCGCAGGTGTTTCAGTTTGTCGTCCTGTTCTCTGGAGATGCGACCGACCAGCTCCTGCTTCCGCTCCTCCAGGACGGACACCAGGCCGGAGAAGTGAGCGGCGAGCTGCTCCCTCTGCCGCCGGCCGCTCTCCTGGAAGTGGAAATGAATTCAGTATGTACGACGTCCTGTTAAAGATCCGCCCCCTGATCCAGATCCTCACAGAAACGTCTTAGCTCCTCCCTGATTTAGTGTAATCCTGCTAAACAGACACATGCAGATGAAGAGGTCAAAGGTCAGTGTGATAATTTGTTTGCCTTTGTGAACGTGTTATATTAACAAGGCCTCGAGATAATCTGTTAAAATTGACCACAAACGCTCACTTGTACTCACAGATGAACTGATTAGATTTCAGTGGTCAAAGGTCAAAGGTCAAGGGTGTCTCACCAATGTTTTTTTTGTATTGAACATGATTTCTCAAGTCTGCCTTTGGAGAACCTCCTCAAATTTTGTCCAGTTGTCACTTGGACTCAAAGATGAACTGATATGATTTCAGTGGTCAAAGGTCAAAGGTCACAGTGAAAAAGAGAGAATACAGACTGAAACCGAGCCGGTTGGTGGCGGAGTTCAACCTCAGGGTCAAACTCCAAGTAGCTTTAATCAGATACGTGGAGATTTTTACTTGAGTAAGGTCATGAGATGTGGTTTAAAATTCTGGAAAAGCTTTAAAATGTTATATTTAAAAATAAATTGTGTGTGTGTGTGTGTGTGTGTGTGTGTGTGCGTGTAACCTCCACAGTGTGGCATATGTCCTCCAGCTGAGAGATGGCCGCCTGGATGTTGTCGTTGCTGGCGACCAGGATGGCGATGCCGTCGCTCAGCTCCGTCTGCAAACACAACAAAAAGTTTCCTCCTGATCGAACCCATGACCACTCGTCTGTATGCGGATCCACATGTCGGTGAAAAGTTAAGTTAAAGAGGAAATGCACTGTGGGAACTTTCTAATGAGGACGTCTGTCACCAGCCGAGGCAGCATGAGTCACCGGCCTGCATCAGTTTGAAGCTTCACACGAGCTCGTCTTCATCACTTCACGTTGTCATAGATGTTACAGCTGCTGTTTAACACTTTTAATGAGTCATCAGCGAAACACACAAACTCTCTGTTCTTATGGATTTGAGCCAAAACCAACCCACACACATTGTTTATGAAATGAACTGTTTCATTGAGATGATCAACAACTTTCCTCGGCCTCATCTGAATTTCAGATCAGTGATTCAGAGACGCCGGCGCTGAAATGTCAACAAAAGCCAAAAGCTCGATACGACACCGGACGCTGCATAACAACAACACTGCTGCACTTTGTCTTTGTGTGACTTTGTGAGTCGATGAGCTGATCAAGTCTTTGGTGATATGAAAACTTTTAATTGAAGTTCTATGTATTCGTTGGTGTTTAAGGATGAAACGGTTTCATGGTGACGATGAAAGACGGTTAGTTGAACCGCAGTGTGGTGGTGCTCACGCTCTGATCTCAGCTAGTTCACATCTGTTGTCACTAAATTGCGTGTTTAAAGAACTGAAATCTCTCTATATATATATAAATGGGCCGATATGCTTCTTTTTTTTTATTTCTTACTATCTTATATCGGTGAGGCTGTAGTTTTTACATTAATATAAAAAAAAAGGTTTGACTTTGCATGAAAACGATGTGTGGTGTCACTGTAGCTGACCTTTAAATGGCTGCATGAGCAGATGTGTCCTGATTTCAGTTCAGATTCAGTATATCTTTGCAAACCATCCGAGCAGGAGAGGAAACAGAAAAAGACGAATAGAAGACTTGAAAAAAAGAAGGAGGTTTGGCTCCTAAAGGCCATCGTCCGTTATGAGGAGTCACCACCTGCACGCTCACGCACTTCTTGGAGTTTGGACTGTTGAACAGATTCTGTGATCGTCCTTTGACCTTTAAACAAGCTCCCGCTTCAGTCGTGAGCGTGTGCGACTCCTCAGGAACCTGCCAGCTCGCCTCCACTGCACCGACAGCCTCTCTGCCGGAGTCTCTGGGTTTCCCCCGGTGTCTTTGTCTGACAGTGACCTGAGGTGAGGGGGTGTCGTGTGAGGTGAACCGGAGGGAACTGAGGGAACTGTGGGGGGTCATAGGTCACGAGACGCTCAGTGTGAGGTCATTACGGGTCAAATCAACCGATTCTGATTTGGTCAAATGAGAAACCTGGAACTGAAATCATTTCTCTTATGATATCATGCACAGATATTAGAATGCTGATCATGAGTGAGTGTGATCTGTGTTGGGTCGGCTGCTGAATCACCTTCTGCCTCAGGTAGACGCTGCCGAGCGGAGCCACGTCACAGTCTTTGTGTCGTCCGAACACTTTGCACATGGAGCAGGTCGGCGTCTGACACGACAGACAGTAGATGTTGATCCTCTCCTCTTCATGGTCGTCACACATCAGCTGCTGCTGCTGCTCGGGCTTCATGTTTACAGGCCTGGAGGAAAAAACACTCTAAAAGGTGAATTTACAGGATTTGTTATTAAACCTCTTCTGGACACGGAGCTGATGCAGGTTTTGTGAGTTTTGTGATCTTTCAGTTTAAGAGCAGGACTCATTGTCTTCACCTTCTGATTCTGTAACTGGCTCCTGCTTGGGCTCAAACTGAGGGTTTAACAATATCACAATATTGTGTTGCTTGGACATATTTTCTATAGCATAGCATAGTAAAGTATAGTATACTATAGTATATGATAGCTTTACACACCATTGCAGAGTATTAGTATAGTATAGCACAGTAGTATAGTATGGTGCAGTATAGTATAGTATAGTATAGTATAGTATAGTATAGTATAGTATAGTATAGTATAGTATAGTATAGTATAGTATAGTATAGTATAGTATAGTATAAGAGAGTATAGTTTTGTATATTATATTATAGCAAAGCACATCATAATATAGTGTAGTGTAGTGTAGTATAGTATAGTGTATTATAGCAAAGCATAGCATAGTATAGCATTACACAGCATGGTATAGTATTAGTATTGTATAGCACAGTAGTACAGTATAGTCAGTATAGTATAGTATAGTATAGTATAGTATAGTATAGTATAGTATAGTGTAGTGTAGTGTAGTATAGTATAGTATAGTGGTACAGTATAGTAAGCATAGTGTAGTATAGTATAGTATAGTATAGTATAGTATAGTATAGTATAGTATAGTATAGTATAGTGTAGTGTAGTATAGTATAGTATAGTGTAGTGTAGTATAGTATAGTATAGTGGTACAGTATAGTAAGCATAGTGTAGTATAGTATAGTATAGTATAGTATAGTATAGTATAGTATAGTATAGTATAGTATAGTATAGTATAGTATAGTATAGTGTAGTATAGTATAGTATAGTATAGTATAGTGGTACAGTATAGTAAGCATAGTGTAGTATAGTATAGTATAGTATAGTATAGTGTAGTATAGTATAGTATATCTTAGAATGTGTTTTTGTGTGCTTCTACATCACTCTTCCTCTCAGACGTGTCCATGTGAACATAGAACAAACATGATTGATCCTTTCAGTGCCAAACATGTAATTATCCTATGATCAGAAATAACCTGCTCCTGAACACGGCTCTGACAGAGCTCACTCTGAAGACACGGCTGGTACATGCACACGTATGTGCTTGGGACCGGCTTCGGCGTGTGAAGCCTCCTGAAAAGCTGCTCGGTGGAATCCAGAGTTTATGCAACATCACAGTCCTTTGTCCTCTGACGTGCATCCCGTGACACAAACGATGATTAAGTTATGAGAAATGTTTCCACCCGTGAAAAAATGATGAGAAACTACAAGTTACAGAACATTTGTGAACGTCGCTGTGAACAATCACGTCTATTTTAGCCCACAGAGATAATGAGGAGACCCCTGCCCTTCTGTCTCTAATGGATGCCAACATCTCTTTCTCTCTCTCTCACTCTCTCTCTCTCTCTCTCTCTCTCTCTATCTCTCTCTCATTGACTCATTTAGCTTCTATTTTGGTGAGAACGTGACAGAACGTTTACACTCTTAACGACTTCATTATCAGAGTAGAGAGTTGTTGTAAGTGTGCACACTTAAATAACAGAGGTAGATGCACTGAAGAGGCTTCTATACGTGGAACCTTTTGTTATTATATTATTTATGCAAATCATCGGAAGCTTCTTTTCTCTTCTCTCATTTAAAACCAGTCACTACATCTCACACACACACACCTGCACTCTGCAATGTGTGTTATAATGGAATATGCTGCAATTTGATTCTCGTAATTGTTTTAATTAAGTCCTTGTTGTGTTGATTTTGTTCATTGATACGTTGATGTGTTGTGTTTATTTGCTGATTGTGAATTTCACCTGTTCTCAGGTGTCTCTTGACAAAGCCATCTTAAATCTCAATGACACATAAAATACATTTTCAAAGTGTATCAACAAAGATATGACCACAATCAGACAAATGATATGTTGTAAAATAAATAATATATAGAATTAATCCATTATTCAGGTGAATCTAAATCTCTGTAGAACAATAAAAGGTCAGACACAACATTACAGCTCCGAGTGTATCATCTGAATTAAATTTAATGTAATTATCATTTCAAGCTGAATTCAACCAACACACAATCACTGTTTACTATGAGACACTGGAGACTGTTAGTGAAAAAGTGTCAAGTGAGTAAAGTACGTTTGTTTCCCTGCAGACGAAGAACTGTAGTTATAGAGGCAGTAATAAAGCACTGCCCCCTGGTGGTTGTCATTCAATATTACAGTTACAATCCAGGGCTTATAAGACTTCTCCAAACCTGCAGCCTAATGAAAACCTTTTCCTAAATGACTGATTCAAACGTATCCTTAAACTAACGACAGTTCCCATCTGACCGGAACCAGGATTGGGCGTTGGTCCCCATGAGGTCTACTGGTCCTCACAAGGTCAGTGATTCTACTGGAAAAGGTCCCAAAGAGGTGATCAAAACGAGTGCACACACACCTGGAGGACTCCTGCTGCCTGTAGATGTCGATGATGTTCTCCACCAGCAGGTTCCTCTGTAGGCCGAACACCCCGTGCCGGTCCAGCACCACCTCGTGGCGACATGAGGGACAGCGGAACCGACCGCCGCCGGCTGCGATGCTGGAGGAGCCGCGGCTCTGCCACAGAGGGTTGGCCGACTGTGAACAGAGGACACGTAAGAAGAAGACTGAGCTGTGGCCTTGACCTCGACCCCAGGAGGTCACTTTCTCAGATGAGAAGTTTTAGGCGGGGTGCACCTTTAAAAATGTATTAACAACAAGAATATCATAATCGCTCAGAATCTGCTGCAGCTCACGTGGAAGATGTCGTTGGCGCACTTGCGGCAGAGGTTGTGCTGGCAGGGCAGGATGACCACGGGCTTGGAGAACATCTTCAGGCAGACGGGGCAGATCAGCTGCTTCTCCAGGTTCTCCATGGTGGCTCCTCCGCCGGCACCGGGCCCAGATCGGCCTGCTGAGGGGGGCCTGAAGCCGGGGTCGAAGTTCATCGCCTCCGGGGGCAGAGAGCGACGGATCGGAGGAGACAGGAGAGGATAACGAGGAGGGGGGGCTTCCAGAAACACGAGGTGGAGGAAGTTCCAGCTCTGTCTTCTGGGGTTCAGGCCTCAAACAGCTCGTTGCTCATCAGGCGTCACTTCTCCTGCGATTTGCTCCTTAAAAAGTTGATTAAACTTTGCTTCAAGTCGTATTTTCTCTGTGTTTTTTTGCAGCAGCTCCGTGTCTTTCCCCAGCTGTCCACCCCACCTTTACCACTCTGCCAACCCTGATGTGAGGACCCTCCCATGCCCCCGGTCTCCGGCCCACAGCAGCCAACGCTCTGTTGACTGATGGTATTTTTAGCTGCTGGGTTTGTTCAGGCTTGTGTTACTGTCTAAACTGCGTTCCACAGCCGCACCAGGGCCCAGGGCGGGTGAGGCAGGGGATCAGGACAGTGGTCACAGAGCAGGGATCAGATTATCAAGTGGATCCTGCTCACAGAACACAACCTCTGACGGCCATTATCCCCTCCACATAAACTCATCCCAGTTCTCAGGAAGTCCCTCCTGAAAACAAATCTGACATATCAGACATCATATTTCAAGGTCTTTCATCTGCTCCATGTCGAATGTAAGATAAGGTTCTCATATTTAAAGAGTTAAATATCAAAGATCTCTGGGATCCTCGGACCAGCTGCTCCGGAAAAGATGATTCTGTGTCTGCTGCGCCACCTCGAGACTTTCCAACATTTAATAAAGTCAAGTTTATTTATATAGCCCATTTAACAACAACTGACCAAAATGCTGTACAATAAGTTAATTAAATTTGATTTGTCTATTATTAATCATTGCATTTTATTTAGTCCCAATGTGAAATACAAGAAAATAATAAAAAAAATATAGACTTGCATTAAAACAAAATGAAATAAAAATGCTTTGATGTTGATAAAAACAATTTAAGGCCTACAACTTTACTAAATAAAAAATATTTAAAAGGTTAAGCTGAATACGCACATGTTTTATCAGAGTGTCCTTAATTGTTTTAAATTCACTTATTACCAGTTTATTTAATTTAACTTTATTTTATTCATCCTGTTTTATTCTTGTATTTCTCTCTTTGTGTTTTTTATGTGTAGCAGCCCTTTGTTCACCTCTGGTTCTTTATAAATGTTCTTTAAACATAAACTTGTCTCGTCTGTTTATCTTTCTTCATGACTCATCGTGTTGACATGACAGAGCTGAACCAACAAGTGTTGCTCAACTTGTTGTGGAGTTAGTAGCCCTTGAATCTGGTGCTGTTGTGTCTTGTTTTTTGTTGTTGTGTTTTCTATTTGCCGATGAGTTTTCAACTTTTAGGAACACGTGGTCACTGTGTTTAATCTTTTAGGAACACGTGTTCTCTGTGTTTAAACTTTTTAGAACACGTGGTCACTGTGTTTAAACTTTTTAGGAACACGTGGTCTCTGTGGTTAAACTTGATTAACTTGTTCTCAATGTGTTAAATATGAATGTGACCATGTGACCATGTGCATGTCCCAGGATCAACTTCCCACACTGTCCTATAGAACTCTATAGAACAAACTCCAGATGTTGGGAAGTTGCTTATGCACGTGCATCCCTTTCACCCGCCAGCGGAGTGACGTTGGCGTGACGCAATGTGCAGTGAGTTGCACGATTGTACCGGAAATGAAAGACTCTAACTTCAAAATAAAAAATCCAACACGCGCTCGTCATTGATTTCTGAAAATAATTTGCTAAACTGGAATAGTGTCTGTATACATTATTTGCATAGAAACACTTTTATGGTCTTCTTCTATCTTTCTCTACTGGTTATTACGTGTTCCTTTTGGGGTCATTTTGTTCTTCAGTCTCTTATTTGTCGTCCTGCTTCTCTCGTTTCATGCTATTTGTCTCTTTGTGGACATCTGGCATCTTTGTGTGGAGGTTTTATTTGAAACTTCTGAGTTAAACGACCTCTTTTTCACCATGTTTTTAGCCTGAAAGTCCTCTGTGAGGCATCTGGAGGCATCTGGAGGCATGTTGTGTTGGATGCAACACTGTTGACCCCTGGGACTCCAGAAGTGCTTAGTGGACTCGAACCCTTCACCTCCCCCCCCCCTCCCATCCATCATAGTGTTGAGTAGATGATGAGTGAACTAACCCTTTAAGAAACAGACCCATGACTTTGGGGGTTTTATTGTGAAGCTGCTCCCCGGAAACGCAGCGTGCCACCGGGTGTAACTTCACGGCTCCGGTCCCCCGCGAAGACTTCCACTCTCCCGGCGGCGCGTGCGGGACTCTATCCCCCCCCCTCGTCCCGACCCACTAACCGGTCACTTCTCACACCAACTCCCGGTCTCCTGTCTCCCCTGGTTCCCTCCGGCTCCAGCTCTCTGTCCGCGGAGAACCCTGCTCTTCATCCTCCTGTTTGGTTCACGCCTCCTCCTGCTCCTCCTCCTCTTCCTCCTCCTCCTCCTCCTCCTCTTCCTCCTCCTCGCGGCGTGAGCTTCACGTGGACACCGGAGCTCAGCCAGAGAACCGTCCGTCAGCTCCCGGGAAACTTCGCTAGCATCGTTAGCTCCGACCCGAACATGGCCACGCTGATCCTGGAGGACGGGACCACGTTCCGGGGCCGCCCGTTCGGAGCCGACGTGTCCGTGTCCGGGGAAGTCGGTGAGTTCGATTCCCCTCGTCCCGAACTTTACCGCTGCTCGTTCCACCTGCGTGTAGAAGCTAACTTCCCGGGTCAGAGGTCATCCGATCCACGTTGACCTGCTCCATGCAGAGGTCTGATCAGTGTGGGCTAAGCTAATGTTGTGGTTTCACATGCGTCACGTGGAGGTCGACCTCTTCATCAGGAGCTGGACCTTCATCTTCACGCTGCTCCACCTGCCAGGGGCGCGTCTAGCTGCTCTGGGGTCCCCCCCCGGGGGCCACCTTCTGCAATGTGTCTATCTACTCAACCAATCAGACTTCAAATGCAACTCCCACTAGAATAGAAACAATCCTGCTTTAAACATCCAGAGGTTTATAATCTCAGATTTACCTTTTAGTCTCTGAGTAACCCCGAAGTTCGGCCTGAGCCCAAAACACTGGATTACGCTAAGGTTCAAAAGTTATGTCCCTAGCAAACGAACAAAGTACATTCACCATCTATATCTGAAATATGAATCAAAGCGCACACATTCAACTGGACAGCTGCCGCCTGATGCCCAGGGACACACAACGTTCTTCACTGATTGTGTGTTTGTGTGGTTAGTGTTTCAGACGGGCATGGTGGGCTACCCCGAGGCGCTGACCGACCCCTCCTACCACTGCCAGCTGCTGACCCTCACTTACCCCCTGGTCGGGAACTACGGGGTGCCGCCGGACGAGGATGGAGATTTCGGACTGAGCAAGGTGAGCGTCCGCTAACTGTCAAATCGGAAAGAGTTGACGTCTGTATTTGGGGATTTAGTTGAAACCTCTCGCAAAGATGATGTCGAGCAGTTTGTACTAACACCTCGAGGTGATGTGTGTTTCTTCTTGTTGCTGCTCAGTGGTTCGAGTCGTCAAAGATCCACGCAGCAGCTCTGATCATCGGAGAGCTGTCGGACCGTCCCAGTCACTGGAGCTCGGTCAAGTCCCTGGACCAGTGGCTCAAGGAGCAAGGCATCCCCGGGATACAAGGTCCGAACTCTCAAAACTCAGCAGATAATAAAGTGTCAGACACATTATAATGAGAAAATGTGGAATTAAAATGAATCCTAGCTTGTTTTTAATTCAGAAATGGTGTAAAAAACAAATGAAAGATGCACGTTACAGACTTTAAAATATCACAGATAACCGGGACAAGAGTTCTTCTTTCGCCTTGGGATGATTTTATGATCTCCAGATTATGGAATGGGTTTTGTTGGATCATGTTTTCGTCTGTGCTCCAGGGATCGACACCCGCTGCCTGACCAAGAAGATTCGAGAGAAAGGCACCATGCTGGGGAAGCTGGTGGTGGACGGGACCCCAGAGGACAGTATTCCCCTGGATAACCCCGACCACAGGAACCTGGTCCAGGAGGTCTCCATGAAGGTAACAGCACAGATAGCTCTCTAATAGCCTTTTAAACTAGAAGACCTTCTTGTGGATAACCTGAAGCCGTGCCTCTTTCAGGAGCCCCGTGTATTTAACCCCAGTGGCAATCTGCGAATCACGGTGGTGGACTGTGGCATCAAGTACAACCAGATCCGCTGCCTGGCTGAGAGAGGGGCCCGGGTCACGGTGGTGCCCTGGGACCACCCGCTGGACAGTGCAGGTCAGTGCCCCCCTGCTCCTCCTGCTGAGCATCTCTGAAATGATGAAACCTTGGATCCCAGCTCCAGCTTTTCTTTCTTGTCCTTTTCTAGAGTTTGATGGTTTGTTCGTCAGTAACGGCCCCGGGGATCCTCAGCTCTGTGAGGCCACGATCAACAACCTGAGGAAGGTCGTGTGCGTCGATCGGCCCAAGCCCGTCTTCGGGATCTGTCTCGGACACCAGCTGCTCTCTCTGGTCATCGGAGCCAAGACGTACAAGATGAAGTCAGTAACTCGTACACGACTCTATTAACACTTTCATGCCTGAGGCGATGAAACAGGTTGAAAACAACCACCTACTGAGGGGTTTTCTTAAGAGCTGACAGAATAACCAGCGTTTACAAAAAGCTTATTCTTTCAAAAACATTTGATCACTTAAACTTTCATCGTAAATCATTGACTTTTCCCTAAAGAACCAAACTCATCTGGGAGTTTTTTAAGTGTTCAGTCACATCATGAAAACGATGACAAAGATGAAACTGTGTTCTCCCAGAGCCCGGAGCCCAGGAGCCTCTTCCAGCTCCTGTAGAAACACAGACAGTCTCATCCACACTCTGTCTCTTTGGGAGAGCTGCGATGTGAAAAGCAGTTTTCTGCTGTTCTCAGCAGTCTGGTGCTTCCCCCTGCTCGAGCAGCGTCGGACTAACCGGCTGTGTTATGAAAAAGACTGAACAAACAAGCCAAGACAGGAGGGTCGGCTCCTCGCTGTGGGTCTGAGAGGGTTTGTTCTGACTCGGCTGCTTTATCAGGCTCCGTGTGAAGGTCAGGGCGGGCAGGGAATGTTCCCAGTAACCTGCTCCTGGAATTTTGTTGGCATCTGCAGCTGAGAACAGGACTGTGGGATCTGTTCGGTGAAATTCAAACACAGGGTTCAACCTCAAACTCGACCAAATGCATAACCACGTTGGTTTTCAGCTAAAAACAAATGGGGTCCTGGTTTAGTTTCACTTCTGTGATTCAGGTTTTTATGATTTGTCTTTTTAAGGTGGCTGAAATGGAGTTTTATTTCATTTTTACAACAAATCATCATTGTTGACCAAGTAATACAAAGAATCAGCCGTATTTGTGATGGTGTGACCATGAGCCGTGGTACCTGACCCCAGATGTTTTGATTCCCCGCCCGTCTTTCAGGTACGGGAACCGAGG
The DNA here is from genome assembly GCA_038501795.1 of Pseudopleuronectes americanus. Taxonomy (NCBI): domain Eukaryota; kingdom Metazoa; phylum Chordata; class Actinopteri; order Pleuronectiformes; family Pleuronectidae; genus Pseudopleuronectes; species Pseudopleuronectes americanus. The sequence goes on along the minus strand of CM076734.1, from coordinate 17,636,406 downwards.
CCACAACCAGCCGTGCATCCACCACGGAACAGAGCGCTGCTTCATCACCAGTCAGAATCACGGCTTCGCTGTCGACCCCGACACTCTGCCCGCCGACTGGGACGTCCTCTTCACCAACGCCAACGACCACACCAACGAGGGCATCGTCCACAACGTGCACCCGCTGTTCAGGTAACGTGCTTAGAAACAGAGGCTGGAGGGGAAATGGAGTTTGAACCAGGATGTAGTTCGTCATGTGATTTATTTAAATGTTTCTCCAGTGTTCAGTTCCATCCGGAGCACATGGCTGGTCCCACGGATCTGGTCGGCTTGTTCGATGTCTTCCTCGACACCGTGAAGGACCACAAAGACGGCAGCGCTAAAAGAACTGGTAAAAACAATTGACGTTTTTATTCTTTTATTTCTGTATCTTATGTAGAGCAACGTTAAATTATAATTTTTCTTCAGTCAAGCAGCAGCTGGTGGATCACCTGACCTTCCCTGGTTCCCCGAAGCAGGAGGATGTGACCCGACCCAGGAAGGTCCTCATCCTGGGCTCTGGTGGTCTGTCCATCGGCCAGGCTGGAGAGTTTGACTACTCCGGCTCCCAGGTCTGTAGAAGAAGAAGAAGAAGAGAACAGTGCAGCCGTGTGAAATGAAGGAATCTGTGTCTGTACTAAATGTCATCATGGTTTTGAAGAAAAGGACTCGAGGGATGTTCCAGCTCATGTTTACTTTTATTTCCCAGGCCATCAAGGCTCTGAAGGAGGAGAACATCCAGACTGTGCTGATCAACCCCAACATCGCCACCGTCCAGACGTCCAAAGGCCTGGCGGACAAAGTCTACTTCCTGCCCATCACTGCAGATTACGTCACTCAGGTACGAGTCCCCTCACAAGGAGTTTGATATTTCTGTCAAGTGAACTTCTCTTGTATAATTCAAGGAACTCAGATTAAATCATGGATATACCAAACACAAAAAAGTTGAATATCAGAAGCAGCCAAATGATACCAAACAACATTTCAACACTCAAGTCGTAACAAACAGTATCTCCATGTGTGTCTTTCCCACAGGTGATAAAAAATGAACGCCCTGACGGTGTCCTGTTGACCTTCGGTGGTCAGACGGCTCTGAACTGTGGCGTGGAGCTGACCAAGCTCGGTGTCCTGGAGAAGTACAATGTTAAAGTCCTGGGAACTCCAGTGTCCTCCATCGAGATGACCGAGGACAGGAAGGTGTTTGTGGAGAAAATGGAAGAGATCGGTGAACACGTCGCCCCCAGTGAGGCAGCCCTGTCTGTGGAGCAGGTGAGGAGATGTTTATCCAACACGCAGCCATGATTCTTCACTACAGGATCTAACTTCCACTCTGTCACCTCGCCAGGCCGTGGCCGCTGCAGAACGCCTCAGCTACCCCGTCCTGGTTCGTGCAGCGTTCGCGCTCGGAGGTCTGGGCTCGGGCTTCGCCAACAACCGGGAGGAGCTGATCACTCTGGTGACGGCAGCCTTCGCCCACACCTCCCAGGTCCTGGTGGACAAATCCCTGAAAGGCTGGAAGGAGATCGAGTACGAGGTGGTCCGAGACGCCTACGACAACTGTGTCACCGTGAGTAAATAAACACAACTCCTGTGTTGTTAGGAGTAAAGTTATAGATGTGCTTGATAAGTTGAACAAGAGTTGTGTTTGTGATATTTGACAGTACATGTGTGTCTGTGTTCATTCTTGTGTAATTCAGGTGTGTAACATGGAGAACGTGGATCCTCTGGGCATCCACACTGGAGAGTCCATCGTGGTGGCGCCGAGTCAAACGCTGAACGACCACGAGTACAACATGCTGAGGAACACCGCCATCAAAGTCATCAGGCACCTCGGCATCGTGGGGGAGTGTAACATCCAGTACGCGCTCAACCCTGAGTCAGAACAGGTACACACACACACACACAGACACACACACATTATTCCTATGTCCTTTATTTATTTATTTGTTATCATGTAGTGAACACAGTTGTGTCGATAAACCGTACGATGAATGTCTGGTTTGAATTTCATTGCATTTGGCACAAAGATTCTCAAGATTGACCTGATTAGTATCTGGAGGTCAAAGGTCAAATGTCTGTGACCACACACATCTCTTTTATTCTCCTCACGTTATTTTGAGAACACCTCACCAGCGTGGGCGTGTCCAGGTGCAGCTTCAAGGTCATGTTGCTTTAAATGTTTCTGCTGCAAAGAGTTGTTGGGATGGTATTCTCTCCTTCCTCATACACACATACACAGAGACAGACACACACGCACACAAATAGATACAGAAACCCACACAGACTCACGCTGCAAAGAGTTAAAGGGATGATATTTTCTCCTTTCAAGAATGGTCACACACACAAAAAGATACAGAGACACACACACAGACTCAAGCCTCTGTGTGTGATGTTTTTTCAGTATTTCATCATCGAGGTGAATGCTCGTCTGTCCCGGAGTTCGGCCCTGGCCAGTAAAGCCACTGGTTATCCTCTGGCCTACGTGGCGGCCAAACTGGCCCTGGGGATCCCGCTGCCGCAGCTCAAGTACGTTTTCATGGATCATCGAAACCTCAACACTGAGTATTGAAAATTGAAAGTTTTTTTTATTGTTATTTGCTGGTGAAAAATGTGCAAATGTTCTTTCTGTAGAAATTCTGTCACCAACTCCACGACAGCAAACTTTGAGCCCAGTTTGGATTACTGCGTGGTGAAGGTGCCTCGCTGGGACCTCAGCAAGTTCCTCAGGGTTTCCACCACGATCGGCAGCTCCATGAAGAGTGTTGGTAAGAGCCGGTGAAAGAGTTATTATCAATATTATCTTCCTCTGCTGTGGTGCTGGAAAGAGAAGCGAGTATTTGAGATCCTCGCCTCAACCTGCTATCGATAACTGTAGCTCTGTCCAATATGTTCTGTGCTTCAGTCGATATTGTGCAGTTCAGTGTTTGAATCCTCTTCTCCACAGGGGAGGTGATGGCTATCGGCCGCAGCTTCGAGGAGGCCTTCCAGAAAGCTCTGAGGATGGTGGACGAGAACTGTGTCGGGCTTCGACCACAACATCAAAGCTGTCTCTGAAACGGTAAAGAAACAAAACGGAGCTTGTTCCTCTTCTAAAGTTGTCGTTTGACCTCTTGTGTTGAGTTCATCCTCAAACCTGTACTGAGTTGTTTGGTGATGTGATAATCAAAACAGGAATTTCCTAATTCCGATAAACCGAAATCAGGTCTGAGCAGGTTTTGGTTGCCTGCAGGCAAACAGTCGGTGTGGAGAGCAGAAGAAACACAATGACATGCGTTGGCTCGTATTCATGTTTATTTAACTGTTAATAGAGATCAGCCAAAACGTGTCACTGTTTGTGTTTAGTGTGGGGAAACGTTCGACTTGTGTGATAACAGAAATTAGTCGAACTATAAACTGTCAAATGGAGACCTGGCCCAGATATCTGATAGATGATGTCCTCCTCTCGCCCTTTCTGTCCACCAGGAGCTGCTGGTTCCCACCGACAAGCGCATCTTTGTGCTGGCGGCGGCGTTTAAAGACGGCTACACGGTGGACCAGCTGTACGAGCTCACCAAGATCGACCGCTGGTTCCTGTACAAGATGAAGAACATCTCCGACCACGAGCGCCTGCTGGAGACCTACAACCAGGTGAGGAGCCGTGAGAGAGGGAGGCGTCCTGGAGGGGTAGCAGAGAGTTTTTCTTCCACGTGACTTTTTGTTGATTTTTGTCTTTGTCGTCTCCGCCAGGACGAGAGCACCATGCCTCCGGAGGCGATGCTGAAGGCCAAGCAGCTGGGGTTCTCCGACAAGCAGATCGCACTGGCTGTGCAGAGGTGGGTCGGGAACTCGTACAGTTTGTAGTACACGTTGTTATTTTTCCTGTTCAGCTGAAACACTTGATCATATAGGGGCTGAGCTTGATCGGTTTCTTTCTTTCTCCCGCAGCACTGAGCTTGCGGTGAGGAAGCTGCGCCACGATTGGTCCATCATCCCCGTGGTGAAGCAGATCGACACGGTGGCTGCCGAGTGGCCGGCTTTCACCAACTACCTGTACCTGACCTACCACGGCACGGAGAACGACCTGACCTTCGAGGACCAGCACGTCATGGTGATCGGCTCCGGCGTGTACCGCATCGGCAGCAGCGTGGAGTTCGACTGGTGCGCGGTGGGCTGCATCACCGAGCTCAGGAAGGTGCGTCCAGGATGATCTCATTGAATCAGCACCAGGGCAGCTCTGCAGGTTGTAAATGTACCTGAATGAATATTTAACCTCGTTGTCCCATTCATTGCAGATGGGTTTTAAGACCATCATGGTGAACTACAACCCTGAGACCGTCAGCACCGACTATGACATGTGTGACCGCCTCTACTTTGATGAAATCTCCTTTGAGGTAACACACTCGACTCCTGTTGTTTAGACTGCACCGAGTCACTCGTGCCTGAGTTCATGCTCTGTTCCAACCCCTGTCTAGATTGTGTATTTATGAGTGTGCACGTTCCAGGTGGTGATGGACATCTATGAGAGGGAGAACCCGGAGGGGGTGATCCTGTCGATGGGAGGCCAGCTGCCCAACAACATCGCCATGTCGCTGCACCGGCAGCTGTGCCGCATCCTGGGCACGTCGCCCGAGTTCATCGACAGCGCCGAGAACCGGTTCAAGTTCTCCAGGATGCTGGACACCATCGGCATCAGCCAGCCGCAGTGGAAGGAGCTCTCTGACACTGAGGTACACACGACTAGTTTAAAAGTGTTCACATATTTAGTGTCAGATAAAAAGAGCATTTTCGATGTATCTTGGATTTAGATTTAGGGACATCATCTTTCTCACATCTTTCCTCCTCCTCTGTCTCCAGTCTGCTATGAAGTTCTGTGAGAAGGTGGGATATCCCTGCCTGGTTCGTCCGTCCTACGTTCTGAGCGGAGCAGCCATGAACGTGGCCTACGCTGACACCGACCTTGAGAAATACCTGAGTAACGCCATGGCTGTGTCCAAGGAGCACCCTGTCGTCATCTCCAAGTTCATACAGGAAGCTAAGGTTTGAAAAGGAAGAAGATAGAAATGCAAAACAATAGAAATGTTTAAAGGCGTCTGTTACATTTGAATGTTTTGGGGCGTTTTCCAGGAGATAGACGTGGACGCAGTAGCGTGTGACGGGGTCGTGATGGCCATCGCGGTGTCTGAACACGTGGAGAACGCCGGCGTTCACTCCGGCGATGCCACACTGGTGACGCCGCCTCAGGACATCAACCAGAAGACCATGGAAAGGATCAAGATTATCGTCCACGCCATCGGCCAGGAGCTGCAGGTCACCGGCCCCTTCAATCTGCAGCTGATCGCCAAGGTGAGAAACGGATCTGAGGTAGTTTGTCTTGTGGCCCAGCAGAGGGCGCTCCCCACCAGCTGGGGGCTTGTCCTCTTGAATACCAGTGAAGTGAACCAGTGATGTGAAGCTGCTGGAGGATGCCAGTGTTCACAGATTTGAATAAACTCAAATGAAGTGTTTGTCAAGTCAAATGAATTCCAACTTGACTGAAGAAGTGAGTCTTAGTAGTTGTTCGTGAAGTTACTATATAACACAATGTTTGTGAGATGATATCATGATGCTGCAGATTCTTTGTGGTGAAGTTGTAAAATTGTTTATAACATGATATGACATAATCTGAAAATATAATCTCCTTGGCCGAGGTATTAAAACCAGAATCGTCATAATGTAAATATTTATATAACAAACCCCAAATGATGGTTGTTGGTTTAAAAAGTACTTCAGTATTTTGTGGTGAACTGGATTATAATCGGGTGTCCCTCCTGTAACAGGACGACCAGCTGAAGGTGATCGAGTGCAACGTGCGGGTGTCCCGCTCCTTCCCGTTCGTATCCAAGACCCTGGGCGTGGACCTCGTCGCCCTGGCAACACGACTCATAATGGGGGAGGACATGGAGCCCGTGGGCCTGATGAGAGGGAAGGGGATCGTAGGAGTGAAGGTAACTGAGCGCACAAAGGAGTCGACCTGAGGAGGTGCCCGTTGTGTTTCCCTCCTGACATCGTGTCCCGTGTTCTCCAGGTTCCTCAGTTCTCGTTCTCTCGGCTGGCCGGAGCCGACGTGGTGCTCGGGGTGGAGATGACCAGCACCGGAGAGGTCGCCTGTTTCGGGGAGAACCGATACGAGGCGTACCTGAAAGCCATGCTCTCCACGGGCTTCGTGATCCCCAAGAAGAACATCTTGCTCTCCATCGGCAGCTATAAGGTACTGGTGATGGTTGTGTAACTTCTCAGATGTGAATACTGTGATCGAGACTCAGAGGATGTAAGCAAAGTTTACCTCTGTGACTGAACTGTATACTGGATTAGCTCGGTGATGGATTTGTGATTTCTTATTTGACATGGTAATTTGAAAATCTGCTATGAGATGTTTCAGGTCCAGATTTGCCTAACTTTGTGTTTCCGAATGATTTGTGTGATCGTAGAACAAGAGTGAGCTGCTGCCCACCGTGCAGGCGCTGGAGTCTCTGGGTTACGACCTCTACGCCAGCCTGGGCACCGCTGACTTCTACACCGAGCACGGAGTCAAGGTAACGATCACAGTTTAAGGAAGTCAGAGTTGCTGGTACAAATCCCAAACTCTGTCTCTGATTCACAGCTTTAATTCTTTCCCTTCTGTTCTCCTCCAGGTGATGGCGGTAGACTGGCCGTTCGAGGAGGAGGAGAGCGATTGTCCCACTAAAGAGAAGCAGCACAGCATCATGAACTACCTGGAGAACCACCACTTCGACCTGGTCATCAACCTCTCCATGAGGAACAGCGGGGGGCGGCGCCTCTCCTCCTTCGTCACCAAGGGCTACCGGACGAGACGCATGGCCATCGACTACTCCGTCCCGCTCATCATCGACATCAAGTGCACGAAACTCTTTGTTCAGGTCGGTTCTCTCGTTTTAACCCTTTTAAACTCACCGCACAGTTCTTCAAATAATCGAGTACAGTCAGAGTAAAAATGATTCTGGACGTGTTGCAGGCTCTCCGTCAGATCGGCCCAACTCCTCCGGTGAAGACTCACATCGACAGCATGGCGTCCCAGACACTGGTCCGTCTCCCTGGTGAGTCACGTGCACATGGACACGTCCTTGATGTCTGATGAAACGAGTCAGAAACAGTGAAACACGTGTTGTGTGATTATCAGGTCTGATCGACGTGCACGTTCACCTGCGTGAGCCTGGTGCCACACACAAGGAGGACTTCTCCTCCGGCACGGCAGCCGCTCTGGCAGGAGGCGTGACCATGGTGTGTGCGATGCCCAACACGTCCCCGGCTGTCACGGACGCCAGCACTCTGGCTCTGGTGCAGAAGGTACGGAGTCGTGTTAGGATGATCCCTGAGATTTCTTCTGTTCTGAATCTGTGTGTGAATTAAGTGTGATTGATGTGAAATAACTGTTGTGTTGTGTTGTCAGCTTGCCAAAGCGGGCTGCAGGTGTGACTACGCCCTGTATCTGGGCGCCGCCTCAGACAACGCTGCCGTGCTGCCGTCTATCGCCAGCCAGGCGGTCGGTCTGAAGATGTACCTGAACGACACCTACTCCACCCTCAAGATGGACAACGTGTCCCTCTGGATGGAGGTAGGCTGAGAGACGCCGCAATGCAGTCTAGTGGCCGATAGAGGCGCTGCACCCACAGGTTTGTCTCGGGCGAGAAACTCAGTGTGGTTTTTTTGTTTGAAGCACTTTGAGAAGTGGCCCAAGCAGATGCCCATCGTGGCTCACGCTGAGAAGCAGACGGTCGCTGCCATCCTGATGGTGGCTCAGCTCTACCAGCGCCCGGTGCACATCTGCCACATCGCCAAGAAGGAGGAGGTAACAACTGTGCACAAAAGAGAATATCATTCTTATTTGTAGTTATGTTATGGTGCTCATAGTATTTCACACTTGTCACGATCCAGTTTCTTAACAAGGATTGATAAATGATTGATTACTTCTTCCTGTCAGATCCTGATCATCCGCGCGGCCAAGCAGAAGGGCATCCAGGTCACGTGTGAGGTGGCTCCTCATCACCTCTTCCTGTGTGAGGACCACGTGCCGGACATCGGTGATGGTCGGGCGCAGGTCCGCCCCATGCTGGGAACCCGGGAGGACATGGAGGCGCTCTGGGAAAACCTGGACATCATCGACTGCTTCGCCACAGACCACGGTGAGTCGCCGCTGACCATGTGTGAGTCCATGTGTGAGTCCATGTGTGAGTCCATGTGTGAGTCCATGTGTGAGTCCAGGTGTGAGTCCAGGTGAAGGGTCATTTCTGCTTCATTAAGAGAGAACATGTGGTGATGTGTTTTTTATGATGCGTTGTTAGCGCCTCACTCTGTTGAGGAGAAGAACAGCGAGCGTCCTCCTCCTGGTTACCCCGGCCTGGAGACCATGCTGCCGCTGCTGCTGACCGCCGTCAGCGATGGACGTCTGACTCTGGACGACATCATCAGACGTCTCTATGACAACCCACGCAAGATCTTTAACCTGCCTGTCCAAGAAAACACCTACGTAGAGGTACACACAAACAATCACAACAATATGACAATAATTCAGACGATGCATTTGGGACACACGAGCAAATGATGTTCAAACTCGTGTTTCTTTTCCCTTCAGGTGGACTTGGAGCACGAGTGGGTGATTCCTCCGTCCATGCAGTTCACCAAGTCCAAGTGGACGCCGTTCCAGGGTCTGAAGGTGAAGGGTAAAGTCCGCCGGGTGGTTCTGAGAGGAGAGGTGGCCTACATCGACGGGCAGGTCAGCATCCATGCACCACATCCCAGAAACACAAATATAAGGAACCACCAAGTTTCCTGGGAACTCGTCCCTTAGTTTTAACATAATCCTGTTTTCTAACTTCTCCCTCAGGTGTTGGTAGCTCCAGGTTACGGTGAAGATGTGAAGACGTGGCCGGCGGCCGCCATCATCCCTCCGGAGCCGGTTAAAGAAGCTCCTATGGTATGAAGAGGGAATAAAATCATATTCCAGCAGCAGACGTCCTGCTCTTGTCTTGGATGCATTGATTCTAAATTCCCTGTATATGCTGTTCTTCAGACTCCAGAGCACACTCGTCCCACTCCTCCTCGTGAAGGCCCGATCAGAACCCGAGCGGCGAGCCCCCGGCGCGGTGCCGGTGACGGCCGCTACCTTCTGCCACCGCGCACCCACCGCGCCTCTGACCCCGGCCTGCCACTGGGTACGTCTTCACTGTGACACTCTCTCTTACATGTGTATTTACTATCCTATGGGAAGTAGTGGGGATTAATTGTTGCCCTGTGTTGTTGTGTAGAGATGATGATGATGCTTCCTCCTGCCGTTGTGGCGGACGGTTACAGCCACCCCCCTCCTCTGTCCCGGCTGCTCTCCCCTCAGCCGGGTCCGGGGCAGATCCTCGCTGGAGCGGCGGCGTCCCACTTCCAGACGTCTCCGTTCCTGCACCCGCTGATCGGCCAGCACATCCTGTCTGTGCGCCAGTTCAGCAAAGAACAGGTACACACACACACACAAGTTGTGTTCGTCTACAAACTCACAAAAACGTTGTCTAGCGTCTGTAAGAGGCTTTTGAGTTGATGTGGGGTTTTTTTTGTGTTTCAGATCTCACACCTTTTCAACGTCGCCCACACTTTGCGTATGATGGTCCAGAAGGAAAGAAGCCTGGACATCCTGAAGGTGCGTCATGTCGTTTTCAAATCACAAACACACAATCCTGCACGTCTGAAACCCCCAAAACATGGAGTGAGACACCATCTTAAGTTAAAGCAACACAACCAGCGGCTTGATTAACAAGAGTTTGATGTTAGAAGTGTGAAGCTGAACTTTAGATCAGTTAAAAAGCCTCACTGCCACTGTGCTCACAGCTCAATGACTTCTTGTTCATCTCCAGGGGAAAGTGATGGCGTCCATGTTCTACGAGGTTAGCACTCGCACCAGCTCCTCCTTCGCCGCGGCCATGCAGCGTCTCGGCGGCTCCGTGGTCCACTTCAGTGAATCCACCTCGTCCACGCAGAAAGGAGAATCTCTGGCCGACTCGGTTCAGACCATGAGCTGCTACGCTGACGTGCTGGTGCTCCGACACCCGACGCCTGGAGCCGTGGAGGTGGGTTCACAACGTGGTCCTCACCTCTTCAAGGACTTTGTCTTTCTAACACCAGAGTTATTTACAGTGTGTTCTTCATGTGACTCATCTCTCTCTGTGGCCCTCAGAGCGCGTCCCGTCACTGCCGTAAACCGGTGATCAACGCTGGAGACGGCGTCGGGGAGCATCCGACCCAGGCCCTGCTGGACGTGTTCACCATCAGAGAGGAGCTGGGGACGGTCAACGGGATGACGGTGAGGATCCTGCAGAGTTTAAAAACCTGATCCTCACAGAAATACTGACCTGGAACCAGCTTTTCTGCAGAAAACCCATCATAATAAATGTTTTCTCTCAGATAACTATGGTCGGGGATCTGAAACATGGCCGCACGGTTCATTCCCTCGCCAAACTGCTGACCCAGTACCGCATCACTCTGCGCTACGTGGCGCCGAAGAACCTCCACATGCCGGCAGAGATCATCAGCTACGTGGCCTCCAAGGGCATCAAACAGGTGGGGGGGGCGCTGAGTACACATGCTCACAATGATAAGAGATCAAAAATCTAAATCTCTAGGTTGCTGGAATATTTTATCTGAGTTTGACAAACAACACAAACTAAACAGATGATGTGTGTTTGTCCCGGTTTGCAGGAGGAGTTTGAGAGCATTGAAGAAGCTCTGCCTGAGACCGACGTGCTCTACATGACGAGGATCCAGAAGGAGAGGTTCGCCTCCGAGGAGGAGTACAAGGCCGTGAGTAAACTCTGCCTCATTTCACTGCTGCTTTGACTCTTCAGAGGAGAGTGAACAAAGGGTCTGGACGTGTTCTATTAAATAACTGTTGCCTTTTAAACTCACACTTCAACTCACACTTGGCCTCATGGAAGAACATGCTCGTCTCATCTTCTCACAGTGTTTCGGTCAGTTCATCCTCACTCCTCACATCATGACTGTGGCCAAGAGGAAGATGGTGGTGATGCATCCGCTGCCACGAGTCAATGAAATCAGGTAAAACACTGAGAGACATTGTTTCAGGCTTTTTACAACAGTTTTTCAGTTGTGGAGAATTTTCAAAGTTTACCATATATTTATAGACCAGACCATGTGTTTATCCCAGAGATTTCAATCCCTCAACAGGCCCCATAGTTGATTATCTGACTGCTTTCTCCATTTGATTCTTATTTTTCCTCCCTTGATTTCCTTCCCCTCAGTGCCGAAGTGGACACGGACCCGAGAGCAGCATATTTCCGCCAGGCGGAGAACGGCATGTACATCCGAATGGCCCTGCTGGCCACCGTACTGGGCAGATAGAATCCACCTGATGATAAGTGTTAGAACCTTCATGTTGATCCCTGAAATCAACACAATCGCCAGCACAGTGTCTGATGTCAGCTGATTTTTAAATCTGTAACACAAACGCTGCTTTTCTCCAGTTATCTTTAGGTCAACTGTAAAATTACCATATATTTTTCAGCAACTGTTCTGTTTTTTTATATATATATCTTCAGACAAATTAAGCATTATCCCAAAACTTCTTGAAAGTCTTATTCTTTGTTCGTTTGTTAGCAACGGTTAAGAGATTGAGTGTTTGTTTATCAGTGAGAGAGAAGAAGAAGCTGCTTGGAGGAGAACTGGAGGCCATGATTTCTGAAGTATCATCTAATGATGTTGATGAAATTAATCTTCCGGTTGCTCCGTTAAAGACTCGACTTTAAAGGGACCAGCTCGCACACTAAAAAGGGAGAATAGCATTATATAGGCAGTTATTTGTCAGATTAAGGTACGCTCTGTTACTTCTTTTTGTATGAATTGTTTCTTTCCTTAAATGTGTAGCAATAACTGGAGGTGGATACGCACACATGTCTCACAGGTTGAGGGGTATTCGTCTTTTTTTTTAATCCAAATGGGACGTCGGGAACGTGTTGGTGAATGACTGTATCATGTGGAGAAATAAATAATAAAAGGACAATTTTCCCCCATTTGTAGTTCATGTTGTTTTTAATGTGACAGGAAGCAACATGACACATTATGATGTTAGGAGAATTAATTGTTTTGGTTTGAGCATAAGACTGGAAACAGGTCCAGGTGAAGATGTGAGTGGTGTAACAAAACTTTCCTCAAGCATTATTTTAAAGATGATTTAAATTTATCGACACAAATGTTAGGAAAACAACAAGAATATAAATAAAACCATTAAATTACACTTCATAATAAAAATGTGGGCTTTTAACTTCAGCTCTAGAAATACAAAGGATGAAAATGACGGACTTTAACTCTTGTTTAACTCAGTTGCAAAATTCATTGTCTGTGCAACACAATGTTGTTTTTTACACTATATAAGTTTTTATAAGATTCATATTTTCTATATTTAAAAAAAATGTCCTTACAATTAAGTGTTACTTAATACTTACAGATGCCTGTTTTTTTTTACTGTTGCTGCTGTAATATTGCAAATTTCTTATAAATAATTAAATTCATAAATGAAATAGTTGTTTTGGAGAAATGTGATAATAACTGTGTCAAACTTTTTCGCAGCTGATGAGACGTTCACGGACCCAGATTCAATGATAAAACCCTGCTCTTTATTTCCTGTATTTTCGTGTTGTGTAACATCCTGTAGAGAATCACATGCTTTCTGTTATAATTCCTGGACTTGACGAGTAAATGAAACCTAAAATAAAAAATAGGCTAATTTCACGTTTTCTTGTTTTGGATAAAAATCCTGTGTAACTGCATCGTTGAGCTTTTGTTCCCTAATCAGCTTTAACATGAATAATCAGGGAACTGGACGATGAACCAGAGACATGAATAAAAACATGTGATTCCAGGATCTGCTCTTTGGACCGAGAGGAGGATTTTTGGGGGAAACCTTGAAAGCACCGCGTCGTCAGTTGGTTCCTAGAAGGAGGAAGAAGAAGAGGAAGAAGAAGAAGAGACCGGGCGGCCGCAGCAGCAGCAGCGGGCCACCACCTCTCCACACCCGGGCTAATTTCACCACGTTCCCGAGCCTTCGACCGGGAGTTCCGACCAGTGGACCGGATGCCTCTATGGTCCAGTTAACCTCCCGGCGAGAATCACCGCGACCAGTTAGCACAAGGTGAGCTACTCCGACACTTGCAAATTAGCTAGCACACGGCTAAGCTAGCCGTCACGCTCGCCAGAGTCCATTCGCAAATCCGCCAATTTAACGTGGACTCGCTTCCCGTCTTGTCGTTGATTACCGACCGGTACCACGGGTGTGACCGTCCCGGGGAAAGTCAGCATCCCGGCTCGGTTCGGACTCGAGTCCAAACGCCTTGTTTAGACGTTCATGGTTTAGATTCACAGGGCGGTGGCAGCGACAATGGGAAGGACTCTTAATTAGGATTTGCGCCTTTTGTTCAATTGAATGTTTCATCGTGCGTGTATGAAACATGCGCCGAATTGATCTGCGTGGCCGGGTTAGTGGGGTGAAACGGTCGGACAGAGTTCTGCGTGAGATTATCGCGTGCAGACAGGCGTGATTATTGAAATTGGCGAATTCGTGAATGGGGTTTCGCATCTCTGTTGTCTAGCCGGACGCTTCGTGTAACGGGCCACAAGTGCCAGCTGACATGTTTACACACGGAGGCATGAAGTTCTGCTGGAGGAGACCGGTTCCAGGCAGCCACACAGGTAGGGCAGCTAGCAGGGAGCTAACAGCTAGCTGCAGCATCAGGACTGAGAAGACGAAGAAGAGACAGAACTCATATGGGGCAGGTGCCGTGTTGGTGCGTGAAGACCCGGGTTGTAAAACCGAAAGTAACCGCTTCTCCTGTGGAGGCAGATTAACAGAGGATTAGAGCTCCGCAAGGACGAACAGGCGACAGTCACGCGGCATTCCGCCTCCACCGGAGCGGACAGACGTCCCAGAACCTCAGCCTGGTTCCCAGAGAAACATGTGAACCCCCCCCAGGTCCAGGGTGTGATGCCCAAGGACTCATCAGTCCAGAGCTGAAGGACACAGAGTTTAATGGCTGGCATTGTTAAAAGTCAGGTTCACGTGGGATGTTGTGTTCATCCAGTGACCTAATTATGGAAATCAAGTCTTTGTGTCTCCCCCCCCCCAAAAACAGATGTGGCCGGTGAGATATTTCCGGTGATAAAAACGTGCTGGTTAACCACAAACCTCTGATTTCCGACCTCCTTATGAAGAGACATTACATAAAACCTGCTTTGTAAGTCGGAGGAAGTATTCCAGTCTCTGAGTTGAGTAGTTTTACCCACACATTGATTATTTAAGACGTTTTTACAGACAAGCAGGTCCAGACTCTTCAGGACATTCACAGGAGACGTTCACAACAACAGAACCACCCCCCAGGCTCTCCAATCCCGTCATCTCTCCAGGTTGACCTCTTCTCCGATGTCTCCCGGTGGATGGTCCAGTCTGATGGTCGCTCAGTGTCCTCCAACTCTCAGTCAGGCTCCACGCTGCTCCGCATTATATGGTCACTTATGGTTTCAGAGAACAAGATGGCACTGAACAAAATGCCAAAGCTGGGGCTTCAAATCGGAAGCTCCCCTGTAGACAGGTGACGTCACAGTGGGTTGACGCTCCCACGCAGCAGCAGTTGTTCTAATTGCCACAGGTTTGATTCCCACGTAATGAAGGTCCGGTGTCGTATCGACCGCCTTCCGGCTCCTGCACGCCATTTAGAGCGACTTCCCTTCTCTTGTAGCTTGCAGGCGCCGGCAGTGCTAAGTAACTGCAGCCTTCGTTGTCATGCATGTGTTTTTCTATTTTTCCAGTTTGTGGTTTAGTATTCAGAATAAACAGACGCTTCTTAACAGACGTGGACACGATGAAGAAGTTTGACTCTTTGGAAAGTGGAGCAGAAACGGTCTTAGATTCATAGAGATCTGAGACTGTAGATGTTCTGCTGGTTTCCTGCTTGTTTGTTGGTGGGTGTGTAACTTTCGAACTAAGTGGTCTGGATCAAACTGAACCATGGTTTCGGTTCGTTCACGGTTTGAAAACCTTTTTTGTTCAGATCATTCGCAGGAAGTTGAGACATCGTTAAACAATAAAGGAAGAAGCAGAATCCTGTGGTTCGACACATGGAGTTTGTTTGATGTTCGGACTTTGAGCTGTGAAACTGGACATTAGACTGTTCTGCTTGTAACTATGATGTTTAGAGTGGTTTATTGTGTGTGTGGCACTTTTTGCTGTGTTGTTGCAGATACAGAGTTACACACACCTTAGAAAGCAGATGTTATTTTTAACTATAAAGATCTATTTTAAGAGCAACAGAACTGAGGATCTTAAGAGCTGTTGTTCTCGCTGAATATTAAGTTTCACGGGAGTCGTTGCCCTCGATCCTCAAATCTTTGTAGTTTTGAAAAGATAAACTTTGTGTCAAGCAATAAAAAAATATGTCTTTCTTGAGCACAGGACTGAGATGTTTGAAGATTTAACTTTTGTTCTCTTTACTAATATTAGCTTTTTAAAAATAATCATGGATGCTGGTAATTAATCCTGTGTGTTTGTGGTGTTTATTTTTATACCGGCTGTAATTGATATAGAATTGTATTATACGGGTTTACATTAATGGACAATCATAACGTTTTTTATAATCTCTTTTTTAAAGGGATTTTTTGTGGAATTGCTCAATCCGTTTTGTTTTACAAATATCTTGTCTTTTAGTCAGCGCTGTGACTCATGTTTATTTTCGTCGTTGTATATTTTTTCCAGTTTGGATCATCACAAGCTGCTCAGTGACTCTGAACTCGATGTTCTGTAATATTTCATCATATATAACCACAAGTTGTATATCAATGATGATATAAACCAACCAGATATACCAACCATGTCTCAGTAGATGCCTTTTCACACCAGGAACTTTCCAGCAGATCTTGGAACCTTTGCTGAACTCCTTGCGTTTCCACCACAGGGACCAGGGTCTAAACGTGTGTGTGTTGCTGTTGTGTTTCTATTTCATTATCATTCCATCGCTCCTGTTCATTTGATAGACGAGCACCATGTGTATAAATACAGTTTTTTAAATGTCGAAGCTGCAGTGACTGCAGTTGGCTCATTAACTAATAGAGTTGGCTCAGAGAGACTCGATCGATCGGGAGCTGCAGGGGGACGGTGGGATCACTGCAGCGTCTCCCAGGTTTTACAGTCATTCAGATGTGTAAGGGCCTGGTTTCACTTTCCCGGTGGAACGGCGACTTTGCAGGATGCTCCAAGGATGCGTGAAGTATTAACATCTGCTTCTTGGCCTCAGCCGACACGCCATCTGCGCCTGCAGCGCTTCCATCGCTGAGGAAAAAAGAGAAAAGGCCTTTTTCATTTGCCCTTTGCAGCGTTTATTCCAGTCACTAGCCTGACAAGCTTTCTCTCTGTTCATTTAAATGCTGTCATTTAACTTAAATTATCCTCCGGAGTTAACCGATGCTTGACTGGAGTGACACGGTCAGAGCTGCTTCTCGGCCTGCAGCTAATAATTATCAATTGATCTACAGATTTAGTCTTTTAAATGAATTAATCAATTGGTCTTTACACCATTAAAGTGTTATATTGGTGTTAGTTAAGAAAATAGGTGCATAGTGTCAGTTTAAACTTAAGTATAATATGGTGCAATTACAAATGTGTGTGTGAAGCTTAATTTTTATTGTCACAACAGGCTCTGATCTAATCGGATGACGGACTCTAAAAGCAAAGCTGCTTTTGGTGCATTGAATTATGATTCAGGGGATTTTCTTTGTTAAAAGCAGTAAAAAGCCCTTAAAGCAGAAGCGTTGAGTAAGTGAGGCTGAGTGATAATCACCTGTCCTGTGCTCACTTCCTGTGGAAGACGCCTCTGGATGGGAATCTAATTTTAGCTCATTAAAAGTTTGGCTGTGAACAAAGCGAAGCGCTGTTTGTGTGTGACTGTGAAGAACAGAGCGGATATTGTTGGAGCGCCTGTGTTTGTGTGTCTGAAACTCTTTGCTGTCACAGTGTGGGGGAGGTTCGCACTTTGAGTTGAAGATTAAATATTGAGCCGATCGCTTGATTTTAAAATGAACCATTTGAAGAAGTCGCCTGAAGAAAAAACTCTTTGTGAATACTGATCACAGCTTTGTGTCATTTTCTCCTCCAACGGGATTCTTGATTTCTTTGGCTTTAAGTTAAAAACAATTAAGATTTACAAGTAATTTGTTGAAATGCATCCATGTGTAACGATACACTTCCAAATTTGTTACTGATAGTAAAGGAACCAAGGGATTGTATCTGACATGGCACGGGACTGATTCATTTTAATCATTTGAAAATAGCCAACGAATGAATCTGAAATCTATTCAGGAGGAAACCGCTCTCCCCCTCAGCTATACTTTTCTTTTTTGAGAGGCTATGGTGAAACAACAGAACGGTATTCAGTTCTGTGTAAGCTGGGGTCACTGTGTTATTTGTAATAATTGCGAGTTTTTAATCCTTTTATAAATCTGTTTTGTGTGTAAACTATAAAACAGAAAAGCTTAATATGAGCGTTTTGCTCCTGGTTCGGTGCAGTCGACTGCACAGCCTGTACAGTACGACTCCCTCACCTTCTGTTTGTCACCCAGCGGCACAGATCTGTGGATACATGCTTAGCCGGTTGGGGCGGGCGAGGATTTGGCCCGACTCTGACCGGGTCGCTGGCCCGACTCTGACATGGACTTGGACGGGTAATCTGTGAGATCAGCAGAATGTAATCTTCTTTGGTCAGCGACCCGCACAGCATTATTTGTGCGGCTGAATAAGAGTCTGTACGTGTGTGTGTGTGTGTGGTCAGTAAAGAGGAATCCTGCTGTGTAGTGTAGATGTGAGACACTTTTTGAAGGCTGTGGGACATTAGTGAGTTCCCTGTGACCCGTTACTGACAATTAGAGCACGAGTGATGTGGAGTTTTGGCGGCTGCGGCCAATACCAATGTCCAGAAGTAAAAAATTCGCAATAGTGGTAAATTGGACTGATAATTTAAAGTTTAACCATAATTGTCCTTAGAAATAAAAAGAAAACACAAATCAACCAAATATATTGAACTTGAATATAGAAAAAAGCATTTATTTATGTAAAAATGGGAACATAAATGGGTCTACTGGGTGGAGTCATCACGTCAGTGAGGATCGGCTCCTCCTGAACACCGTGGAGAGTAAAGCTCTGTGCTGATTACAATCTTGCTTGTGATGCCGTTCAGCCGATACAGGCCCATTAACCCCTCTGTACCATTGCTGTACAATTGGTGAAATATCCCGGGGTGTGTGTTTGTAGTTTGGTCGGTGTAACATCCACTAACATGGAGGAGGTGGGACTTTTACCTTTACTCAAGGAAAGCGTCTTCACTTCGGTCTGAAAGCAGCTTACACTTCAGGAACCTTCACCTCTGCACCATATGACTCACATTCTACATAAAGCACTCCAGGCTTCTCCCTCAGCAAACAGCAGCAGTGGGAAGTTTCCACAAACATGTTATCGTTCTCTCAGCAGAGTGTTGACGCCGCTGTGCTCACGCCTGCTTCGTTATCTGGTCTTTAATAATGAGTCTTAATGAAGTTTGATTCATTTTAATTGTTCTTCATCGACAGAGGTGAGCCATGGCTGAACCAAACGCCTCCCGTCCCCAGAGGAAGATGTCCACAGCCGGGGAGAGTGTGTACAAGGTGCTAGGGCTGGAGAAAGGAGCGACTGCTGAGGACATCAAGAAAGCGTACAGGTGAGCGCTCGGCAATGTGAAGTATTACTCAACTTTTTAAGCCGTCTCAGTCGACTGGATTAGTTTGTGCAGAGTAGACGGGGTAATGGCACTGTAATTGTTACATCAGGTATTTCCTTAATCCTTCACGTGATAATCTTGTTCCTTGTTGTGTTGGAAAATGTGTCTCATAAATGGCCTCAAGTCGTATTCCTGCAGAGTAAGTTTCTCCCTGTGAAGAGAAACTGACAGGAAACCTTTTATAATGTTTATTTATTATAAATTCATCTATAAAATATTGTTAATAAGACCAATTCATGATGTCAGCTTGAATTTGGTGTTTTTTTCTGCTTATCTGAATTTGATCTGGTGGTTGAACCGTTCATTTAAATCCTCTCCCTGAGTAAACAGGACCAATGTGATGTTTTAATTATTTGTTATTCATTAACCAACTAAAGAAATAAATACCAGATTTGAACCCTTCATCACGTCGTCTCATTATTTTGATTCTCCTTCTGTCCTGTTAGAAAACTAGCGCTGAAGTTCCATCCGGACAAGAACCCGGACAACCCGGAGGCGGCGGATAAGTTTAAGGAGATCAACAACGCCAACTCTATTTTAAATGATGAGACCAAGAGGAAGATTTACGACGAGTACGGCTCCATGGGCCTGTACGTGTCGGAGCAGTTTGGAGAGGAGAGCGTCAAATACTACTTCCTCATGTCCAAGTGGTGGTTTAAGGTACGTGCACATCATCTCTGTGGGTTTCAAAAGGCTCCTGCAGGTGATTGTGTCTTCTGATGGTCTCCTGTGTGTTACCTGAGGAGGTACAGACGGTTGTGTTGGATCACCGCCTCCTGCCACCAGGCTGACCCTTGCTCTTCTCTCTGTGTGTGTGTGTGTTCTCTCCTGCAGGGTCTGGTTCTGTGCTGTACACTGTTCACCTGCTGCTGCTGTTGCTGCTGCTGCTGTTTCTGCTGTGGGAAGTGTAAACCACCCGACGACGACAACTACCAGTACGTGGACCCCGAGGACCTGGAGGCCCAGATCAAAGCCGAGCAGGACGGAGGTGAGAGCTCGGTGGGGGGGTGAGGTGGTAGTTTAACATCCTGTTCCTCTGACACTCTGGACTCTTCTTTCTGTGTGATTGACTGTTCATCAGTGACTGTTCATTTGGGAGACGATAAAACATCCAACAAGACAACAGCTGAACGATTCTCTGTTATCTGAGTCGAACTATCATGAATACAAACAGGCAGGAAATGAGCTCATTGAACCAGAGAGCTGTTAATGCACCTTCCCCTCGCTCCATTAACCATAATGCATCATGAAAGTTTAAGATTCTTTAACTATAGACTATATTTTGTGTTAAAATGAATTATTTACTTTGGTTTATCACACACTTGGGACTTTTTAAACTCTTAACATCCTACGTCTCCTTTTAAAACAAGAAGTGTGAAGAGAACAAAGTTGCATTGTATTTATTTTTTTTTAACATCAGTTGTACGAGCTCAGCAGATTAAACAGATTAAATGTCGGATCACTACAGTTATTCAGTGGCTGAAATCAGAGAAACAAAAACAGAAATCCAAAGATCTCGTCAGCTCAGACACAAACACAACATTATTATTAGACTTAGGACCAATCAGGACCTGAGTTGTTTCCTCACACTAATAGAATGTGTCCAAATGGTGGTTTAAGGTTTGAGCACATCAACAGTCGACAATCTTAAATGCTGATGCATCGATTGTTGGGGATTCATTTGTTTTGTGTGTATTATTGTTAAATGTATCTGAACGGTGCTGGAAGGTGAACCGACGTCAGCCCATGTTGTTCTGTCTTATTTAATGTAACATGCTCTCACACCGCAGGCTTCTTGTCTTCATGCTCCAACCCAACAGGTAACACAGTAATCATAGGCCAGCCCAAATCTAACCCGGCTCCAGAGAGCTCCGACGGCCCGAGTCAGCCCATTCCCCTGCCGCTGGCCATGCCGCCAGCCGAGCCCAAGTCGCCGACCTCGGCCGGTCCAGCAGGGGCGGAAAACCCCGGGGAGACTTTACCAGAGTCGAAATGACTCGTAAGAGCCACGTCGTCCACTTTGTGTGTCGCCCCTGTCCTCCATCATGTGTTGTCTTGTGTGTCAGCTGTTGCCGGGCCGCACTGCTCAGCTTCCTCACGCATCCATAACAAACCGCCCGTGTTGTCCAGTCACCACGTCACGCATATTCACCGCAGCGGCCGCCATGTTGCTGCATGTGTCCTCACACTGTCCTGTTGTCACGTTGTGCCTGTGGAGCTCTGCACAGAATGAGCATGGCTGCATTATGTGTTGTAACTTCCTGTTTGTCGTATTGTTGACACGTTTATATGGAATTCTTTTGTACTAACGATTTGTTTGATACTTGTGTGTTTTATCTGTTCAATGAGAGGGAAAACTAAAGAAGCTACTGAGACAAAAAAATACTACTTATCTTAACAAGAGGCAAAATAGATGTTTCCTTATTGTCTTTGTTTAAAATATTAGATTTTTGTTAAATGGTTTGTCTCTTTGGGTCTAACGATCTCTAGAGAGAGGAGAGATTAGAGCTGTTTTTGTTTTTTCTGCTGTGTTTTTCTGAATGAATCAGAGATGACACATTTGTCTCCTCCGGCAGGAAAGTGACGGAGTGGATGAGCCTCGACGAGCAGAAGCAGATGGGTATGAAACTGTTATTTCTGTATTTATCCTGACAAACATCCATTCACATTAGCACCTATACAGTCAATTTAGAGTCTCCATTTAGCCAAACCCCAGTCTGCATGTCCTTGGACTGTGGGAGGAAGCTGAAACAAACAACACAGATCTTTATTTATGTTCATATACTTATATTCAATTTCCTCAAAAACAGCTTACTGTTGATTCTGTTTCTCCGTTTCACTCTGATCTGGTTTCTCTCGCCCTTCAGCCTTCCGAGCCCCGTTACGACCCTGCCACATACGACTGCTGCCGGACGTCCAGAAACCCAGAGATCGACCAGCCCAGTGCCACCAGCCATCCCAGCCCTCGCCCCGTAACCCAGTCGTGTCGTGTCACTGGGCCACACCTGCAGAGTGGGCCCTCGAAGGCTCTCAGCCCACCTCCACTGAACTCGACCTGTGGAGGAGTATCCATGTTAATCAAACCACTAGCCGGGCTCATTGAGAACTTCATGCCAACTTGTAAAAAAAACAGGCATCTGGCCATTCTCTTATGAATCACTGACCCCCCCCGCCACAGTCCAACCTGGGGTGGGTGTGTCCACTTCTCCTGGGAATATGAATATGGGAATATGAGGGGACCAAAAAAAAACCATGGTGGATCCTCTTATTTCTCCACTATCCAGAGCAGGACTGGAATTGTCTCCATCTCCCATCGCTCCCAGTCTCCCTCTGTTCTGGACTTCTTCTTCTGGATCAGGAGTGTATTTTTTTACATTTCTTCTGTTTAAATTATTTTGCCCTTCAAAAAAGAAAAGCCACGAAAGCGAGTGGTCAATTAAATCCTGTATGAAATTGTACAAATCATCTGAGACCAGATGACCACTCATCTCCTCCTCCTCTTCCTCGCGTTTCAAGGAACAATCGACTTCGGTCAGAAGTTGCATCACTGCCTCGAACGCCCGTTGGTTCATGGTTTGAGAAGATGTTTGAAAGGAGGCGTGGCCAGTTGAGGGTCGAGGTCACGACTACGTTTCACACAATCTGAAGATGTGACGCAGCAGAAGTGACTGCAGCTGTGATTTCCACGGATTATTTGTGTTGTTAAAACGACGTCTGAGCCAAAACCTGGAGATGCAAGATTCACCCCCCCCACCCGTGCATGCATTTCTATCCGGATGCATGCCCCCCCCAACTGTACAGCACTGGATTTACCCGACCACAGGTCATGGAAGAACTGCGGACTCAAACCTTTCAAACTCTGGTTCCACACACATCCTGTATACATACACACACTTGTACCAGCCAACATGTCATTGTGTGCCACCCTTGGCTTTAAGAGGTATAACCCCCCCAGCGTAATCTATATCTTTAGGTGGATGACAGATGCCATACCATGAAAAACAAAGCGTCAAAAGACATAAATGGAAACGACTTTGAATTAATTCTGTTTTGTCAACACTACATTATTCCTCTTCTTTTGTTACAGACTAAGGCTACATCCACACAACTAGGTTTTCGTTTGTTGACACACTAAATATTATCTTAGTGTCCAGAATACTCCAGAGTTTGTTTTGTCAGATTCATAAGGCTTCTATCACATGACCCCCCCCCCGGCCACCAATGGAGAACCCAACATGGAGAATCCATTACAAGTGTTACTGACCCTGTTGTGTAGTTAAATTCTGTGTTTGACAACGATACAACTGTTTACATGTGGAAGAGACGCGTGATTTAAAACTGATGTGGAGCCGAAACGCTCGAGTGAAACTTCACTTTGAATTGAAACGGTTGTAGCCTGGATGTAGCCTCATTTCGTAGACCAAAGCTAACAGCTCCATGTAGCCAGCCGACACACCCACACCCACCCCACGCGTCGGTGGAGGCTGATGCCATTTGCTCTGGAAGCCACAGTTCTGTTTGTCAAAGTTTTGTGTCATTTGCTTTTTAGGTGAAGCGAGTCCGAAGCCATCTCGTTATCTTTCTGTCGTTTTGCCTCTTTTCTTCCAGAACAAAAGGAAACAATGGACTTTAAAGTGACTTGATTATCTGTAACCTCAGGTCCAGATTCACTGAGGCTGCATTAGTCTCCTAATTGGATTGCACCGAGTTTAATTCACTTGGCTCTGCAGCAGCTCCTGAGCAGGCTATCGATCATATTGCAAATTTCAGGCCTGACCCATTAAGTCCTGCACCTTGTCTTGAATCTATTGATCTGAAATCAGCTCTAAACTCAGTTTCTGAAGTCACCCAGGCTCAAACCAAATCAGCGTAATCATGATATCTCACGAATGCTGCTAGCTTACCATCTGCTAGCTGTAGCATCACGTTGCGTGTACAGACGTCAGAGTGGAATCAGTCGTCTTCTCTTGAAGAAAGAAAAGAGCGTTACACAAAACTGTACCGCATTGAAAACATCTGGTCTGACGCACATCTTGCTGCCGTGCCATCGTTGTGTTACTTCAAGGTCTTTTTTGAGTTTTAAAAGAAATAATTTCCCTCTTACAGTGGCAGGTGAGATTTTAGGGTAAATCCTTATTTCTTTTCCTCCCCTGATAAATAAAGTCCACAGTGCGTCTGTCTAGTAAATGTGAAGCTCGCCTCTCGGCTGTTGAAACACCTTTTCGCTCGCGCCCGGTGAGCTGCAGTAAACTAACGTAGACTCACACGTAGGAGCATCTTTGTTTCATGTCTTTGAATCACAACCTGCTCATAAACCTCTTTCTTTATTCTGTCTTTGACATATCAGCTTGTATTTCTCTGTGGAACTGTCTGCAAACTTAAAGGTCATTATTTCATATGATTATTTTATTTTATATTTTTTACCATCAATAGCCAAAACCCTGTTTGATTATGAGAGCGTCTAGTTACATTTCAGGTCTTGAATTTTCTTCAAATCTTCTCAAATGAACTCACGTCAGTATAACAGCGATGAGGCGAAAGCAGACTGGTTATTTATTGTTTTTTAATTGTTGTAAATAACTCATGAAACAGCGAAATTAATGACAATAATTCCTTATTGTTTATAGACAGTTTGTATGAATAAATGTCTGTTGTAACAGCGTACATGCATTTTTACTTTGTATTTATGTTGCATAGAATTACCATGACTTTAATAATACTAACATTGACGTCTGCAGGAGGTCAACTTCACGATCAACCTTTTGGTTTCATCTTAGGTCATAATCCTGCCTCCTCTGTGTTGGTTGATGGGACATTTATCAAACTTCAAATGAACACGTTAAATACATGTTTACATTTTACCATGTTTTCATCAAATGACTAATTAAAACCAATCTTGTCAGAAACAGTAACACTTAAACATCAGTGTGATAAGGACGACGTACATGACAGAAACCATCTCTGAGAAACATGTATTTATTTTGTGCGTGTCCCATCTGCTAACATGGAGTACGTGGGGTTTATAACCTATACTGCCGCCAGCCAGCAGGGGGCATCACGTCGTCCATTTTAAAGTCATCATGGAGCTAATGTTCTTCCTTTGACTTCCTCGCTCCCTGTTGGGAAGTTGTGCGATGGTACAATCTTCTAAAAGAAGGTTTTTTTTATTTTCTTCAGTGTCAAGAAACTATTAAATTGATAAAAAATGAGTCGACCAGCACGAGGAAGACATTTGATCATTTTAAGGTGACGATATCATTTTTTTATGTTTTTCTTTTGGCTGTGGATGATCTGTAAATGAGTTATTAATGAAATTCAACCAAATAAAAAAATTAAAAAACAGGGATTTGTAACTTCCTTTGTCTTGTATTTGTACTTGATTGTGAAAACTGTTGTAATCACACAGTGGACGGGAAGCAAAGACAGAAGAGCTGAAGAAAGATAAAGATAAATATGACTTAGAAATAAAGAAATAGTTCAGTCATTGGTGAACATGGTTGCAGACATGTTAATATATGAAAAATGACACACAAGCTGCAACAAATAGACTTTACCATGTCTATATTTCCAGAAACACATCAATACAAGTGGAGAGACAGTGCTTCAATAAACATGACATATTACAAGTTTCGTTTTTTGAGTTCAGGTGAGGGTTGGAACCAAACTTGAAGAAAACCCACTGACCAGCCCATCAGTACAAGTCGTTTCTCATCTCGTGCCACTGACGACTCTCTGAAGTCAGACTGGTCGTGAACAGATGAATAACTCTGTGTTTGTGTGTTTAGCTCACACAACAGCGGGCCTCGGCCCCCGAGCCTATAAATAGTGATGTAATCCCGTTAGTGGCTTAGTCTACTTAGCCGACTCCATTTTGATGATTGGTAAATACGCCTTGTGCTGAATGAACAGACTCCACCGCTGCACTCATCATCAGGAGGCTGTCAGAGGTCAGAGGTCAAAGGGACTCCAGGGCTACACCAGTGTTTACTGTCTATACACACCATTTCTAATTCATCTGGGTTTATTGTTTTTCCTTTTGACAACAGTGGGATGAGCTTTCATGATTTTAATTTATCTTTGCACAAATGATTGAATCTGAATATTTAAAAGAAAAACAAGTCTTATAGATTGTAGCTATCAGTCACACTTTCTAAAAAAGAATGGTGATAATACTATAAATACACGTTTCCCCGCTGTGAGATTCGTACGGGGATGTAGCTCAGTGGTAGAGCGCATGCTTTGCATGTATGAGGCCCCGGGTTCAATCCCCGGCATCTCCACTCTCTTTTCCTCTTTTTCTCCTCAAACTGTAGAAGTTACTTTTTTACGTTGCTTTTTTTTTACAAACATACGTAATAATAACGTTTCCTTTGTGGTTCTAGTTGTAGTGTATTCTTCGTTTAAGTGAATTAAATCATCTGGAAACACGTTTACAACAGAGACTGAACAGCAAAGTACATATATTCACATTACACATTTTGTTGACGCTGTATACATTCGTTTTTAATACATCTATATATTTATTTATATGTATTATATTTCTTTAAAGCAGTAAGATTATATTTTGAGTTGTATTCTGGGCTGTAGTGTTTTGGGCTGTTTTTGTTGCCGTCGGGCGGCTTGTGATGACGTCACGCAGCCCTAGCAACCCAGGGCAGCGGCCGGTAACTAAGGCCGTGTTTACATCGCGGCAGATGCAGCGAGGTATCAAAGCATCTTCATCTGAACAGCGTGACATCAGAGGCCGGTTCTGTTGGCACCGGAAGTGCCTCCTCGAGCGGCCACGATCTGAGCGTGTTTACTCGGAGAGCCAGCTAGCTGCTAGCTGTTAGCCGTTAGCCTTTAGCTGAAGAAGATCCAAACACTTGAACGAGAGAGAAGAACACAAGCACAATGCAGCTGAAGCATCTGCAGACGCTGCTGACTCCGCAGGTAGGTTCAGAGACAAAGTGAGCTCGTGCTAATGCTGCAGAGCAACAAGTAAACAAGACAACAA
The DNA here is from genome assembly GCA_038501795.1 of Pseudopleuronectes americanus. NCBI lineage: Eukaryota > Metazoa > Chordata > Actinopteri > Pleuronectiformes > Pleuronectidae > Pseudopleuronectes > Pseudopleuronectes americanus. The sequence continues at coordinate 17,609,568 of CM076734.1, read as the reverse complement.
GTAAACATGAGAACTGCAGAGAAACAAATACCAGCGACCTGCTTTGAAACGACTGAACTGAGTCTCTGTTAAGTTTGTTATCAATACAGATGTTTACTTCCACCGTCCTTCACTCGCTAGCAACAGGGTTTCCACAACACAAGATCCCAGTTTCTAATTTGTCAGTGTTCTCCCAGTACCAGTATTGACACTGTGTAAATTGTAAGAACTGGTGCACGTTGTTTGGGACAAAACTCAAAGGTTCTGACACGCTGCAAGTTGTGTTTTCGTTATTTCAGAAATTCAGTTCACATTCCCTCATCATGCAAAACTTATTTTATTAGAATTCCATCTTCCACACACACAGATGATTAGTCAGTTCTGGATTATGGCCTGAATATTTATATATTAACTTCCGTTCTTGTTGTCGCTCTGTGTCTCTTTGTGGCTGTTTCACATCTTGTTGTTGTCGCTCTGTGCCTCTTTGTGGTTGTTTCACATCTTGTTGTTGTCGCTCTGTGCTTCTTTGTGGTTGTTTCACTACTTGTTGTGGTCGCTCTGTGTCTCTTTGTGGTTGTTTCACAGGTTGTTGTGGTCGCTCTGTGTCTCTTTGTGGTTGTTTCACGTCTTGTTGTTGTCGCTCTGTGTCTCTTTGTGGTTGTTTCACTACTTGTTGTGGTCGCTCTGTGTCTCTTTGTGGTTGTTTCAAGTCTTGTTGTTGTCGCTCTGTGTCTCTTTGTGGTTGTTTCACGTCTTGTTGTTGTCGCTCTGTGTCTCTTTGTGGTTGTTTCAAGTCTTGTTGTTGTCGCTCTGTGTCTCTTTGTGGTTGTTTCACGTCTTGTTGTTGTCGCTCTGTGTCTCTTTGTGGTTGTTTCACAGGTTGTTGTTGTCGCTCTGTGTCTCTTTGTGGTTGTTTCACAGGTTGTTGTTGTCGCTCTGTGTCTCTTTGTGGTTGTTTCACTACTTGTTGTGGTCGCTCTGTGTCTCTTTGTGGTTGTTTCACAGGTTGTTGTGGTCGCTCTGTGTCTCTTTGTGGTTGTTTCACGTCTTGTTGTTGTCGCTCTGTGTCTCTTTGTGGTTGTTTCACTACTTGTTGTGGTCGCTCTGTGTCTCTTTGTGGTTGTTTCAAGTCTTGTTGTTGTCGCTCTGTGTCTCTTTGTGGTTGTTTCACGTCTTGTTGTTGTCGCTCTGTGTCTCTTTGTGGTTGTTTCAAGTCTTGTTGTTGTCGCTCTGTGTCTCTTTGTGGTTGTTTCACGTCTTGTTGTTGTCGCTCTGTGTCTCTTTGTGGTTGTTTCACAGGTTGTTGTTGTCGCTCTGTGTCTCTTTGTGGTTGTTTCACAGGTTGTTGTTGTCGCTCTGTGCCTCTTTGTGGTTGTTTCACGTCTTGTTGTGGTCGCTCTGTGCCTCTTTGTGGTTGTTTCACAGGTTGTTGTGGTCGCTCTGTGTCTCTTTGTGGTTGTTTCACGTCTTGTTGTGGTCGCTCTGTGCCTCTTTGTGGTTGTTTCACGTCTTGTTGTGGTCACTCTGTGTCTCTTTGTGGTTGTTTCACGTCTTGTGGTCGCTCTGTGCCTCTTTGTGGTTGTTTCACAGGTTGTTGTTGTCGCTCTGTGTCTCTTTGTGGTTGTTTCACAGGTTGTTGTTGTCGCTCTGTGTCTCTTTGTGGTTGTTTCGCGTCTTGTTGTTGTCGCTCTGTGCCTCTTTGTGGTTGTTTCGCGTCTTGTTGTTGTCGCTCTGTGTCTCTTTGTGGTTGTTTCACAGGTTGTTGTGGTCGCTCTGTGTCTCTTTGTGGTTGTTTCACTACTTGTTGTGGTCGCTCTGTGTCTCTTTGTGGTTGTTTCACGTCTTGTTGTTGTCGCTCTGTGCCTCTTTGTGGTTGTTTCACGTATTGTTGTTGTCGCTCTGTGTCTCTTTGTGGTTGTTTCACAGGTTGTTGTTGTCGCTCTGTGCCTCTTTGTGGTTGTTTCACGTCTTGTTGTGGTCGCTCTGTGCCTCTTTGTGGTTGTTTCACAGGTTGTTGTGGTCGCTCTGTGTCTCTTTGTGGTTGTTTCACGTCTTGTTGTGGTCGCTCTGTGCCTCTTTGTGGTTGTTTCACGTCTTGTTGTGGTCACTCTGTGTCTCTTTGTGGTTGTTTCACGTCTGTTGTGGTCGCTCTGTGCCTCTTTGTGGTTGTTTCACAGGTTGTTGTTGTCGCTCTGTGTCTCTTTGTGGTTGTTTCAAGTCTTGTTGTTGTCGCTCTGTGCCTCTTTGTGGTTGTTTCGCGTCTTGTTGTTGTCGCTCTGTGTCTCTTTGTGGTTGTTTCACAGGTTGTTGTGGTCGCTCTGTGTCTCTTTGTGGTTGTTTCACTACTTGTTGTGGTCGCTCTGTGTCTCTTTGTGGTTGTTTCACGTCTTTTTGGGACCTCTAACTCTTTGTATTCTCTGCCCCTTGAAGGAGGGAGCTGCCAAGGTGACGTGCATGGCCTGGGCACCGAACAACAGCAGGTTAGCCGTTTGCACGGTGGACAGGGTGGTGCTGCTCTATGATGAGCAGGGAGAGAGAAGAGACAAGTTCTCCACCAAACCTGTGGACTCCAAGGTGAGCGACGTCAGGATACATCACGTCAGGGTGTCGGTGGAACCCTCACAGCTATAGAAGACCTCTAAATAAAAAATGCTAACAATGATCTTCATCAGCGTCTGCTCAACTTATCCATTATTTAACCACGATGCTCTTGTGTTTTGTCAGTACGGGAAACAAAGCTATGTCGTCAATGACATGGCGTTTTCACCGGACTCGACCAAAATCGCCATCGGCCAGTCGGACAACATCATCTTTGTCTACAGGATCGGAGAGGAATGGTAATTTCCTTTTGACTGATTCAACTTTTCATTTTAAACCTGATTTTGTTCTGTGTGACGGACACATCTTTAATTACTGGTCTCTTTTCCTGTAGGGGTGACAAGAAAGCCATCTGCCACAAGTTTGTTCAGACAGTAAGTAAACATACACACATATGATTTAATTTGTTTATGTTTCCTTGTGCTTATAGTGCATGTTTACTTATTATTATTTTCACTGATGTCCTCTTGCTTCTTATCTTATCTTATTCCAGAGTGCTGTGACCTGCCTGCTGTGGCCTGCAGAACATGTCATAGTTTATGGTTTGACTGACGGAAAGGTAAATCAGTAACACGTCCATTCCCTTCATAAGAAACCAGGAAACTTTAATATGTTTTTATTGCCATTTTGTGACATTTTCTTCCCCTGCTCTCCGTAGGTTCGACTCGCGAACACTCAGACGAACAAGTCGTCCACGTTGTACCGCACCGAGTCCTGTGTCATCTCCCTGGCTCCCAAGTAAACACATGAATCATGATCATATAGAAGCAAACACCAGCTAGCATCGTGTCTGATGTTTTTATTTACCAAGTTATAACTTACATCTCTGCTCGGTTTCAGTGTGACTGGTAATGGCTTCCTGTCGGGTCATGCTAACGGGACAGTAGCTCGTTTCTTCTTTGATAAAGTCCCTGGGGAATCTCAGGTACCCACAGCATCACACATTCTATATTTACCTCATATCATAAACTGAATATGATGGATGCCATTTGCAATCATTCATTAAAACATGAATATTTCCCTGTATTCCTCTTGTAGTCGCCTTGTTTTCTCCTCTGATCTCACCTCCACTGTGACTCTTACCCAGGGCGAGCTGTTGAAGCACCCGTGCCCCCCCTACGCCCTGGCCTGGGGTGCAAACAGCATCATGGTGGGCGGCTGTGACAAGAAGGTGGTGGCCTACGACCGAGAGGGTCACATCCTGCAGACCTTCGACTACAGCCGCGACCAGAGTGAGAAGGAGTTCACCGTGGCCGCCACCAGCCCCAGCGGACAGTCGGCTGTGTTCGGCAGCTACGACCGGTCAGTCCACACAAAGGGACATTCTTTTAATTTGATATTTAAACATGGAGCCACTTCTCATCGTCTGCTTAAAACCAATGTGCTCACAGATTGTTTGTTTAATGTGTTTCAGAGTGCGGGTGTTTAACTGGGATCCCAGGAGAAGTGTGTGGGCCGAGGGCAACCCGAAAGAGATTCACAACATGTACACGGTCACCAGCTTGGCCTGGAAGAAAGACGGATCCCGTCTCTGTGCGGTAAATTGTGTTTTCAGTTTTATTGTGTTAATCAGTAGTGTGACTTCAACCTTGTACTTTTACTTGACATGTGTCATTTACTCATCAGCATCTTTACAACACTTCATTCCTAAGATATCAAGTGATGTGATGCAAAGCTAAATCACAAATTTGTAGAGAGTGCATTTTTCTTTTTTGTGTATTTGTTTGATTGTGTGTGTGTCTCTTCAGGGAACCCTGTGTGGAGGAGTGGAGCTTTTAGATTGCTGCCTGCGAAGAGCCAACTATAAGAACAAGTTTGAGCTGACCTACGTGGGTCTGAGCCAGGTACAGACAGAAACATGCTGGGCCACTCGTTAGAAATGTTCTGTTCAGTTTGCCTTCACAACTTCACGTCGCCTCCAGGTGATCGTGAGGAACCTCTCCACTGGAACTCAGGTGGTCCTGAAGTCCGAGTACGGTTATGAGATCGGAGACGTGAAGATCATGGGAAAGGATCGTTACTTCGTGGCTCACACGTCCGACACTCTCCTGCTGAGGGACCTGCAGACCAGTAACTCCAGTGAGGTCGGACTTCTCTGCTTCTTTCACACCTCCTCTCGAAACTGATTCAAACTGGTTCCTTTGTGACAGATACTGATGAATCCCTCTTTCCTTCAGGTGCCCTGGCCCAGTTCTGGAGGAAACGAGAAGTTCTTCTTTGAAAATGAAACCGTGAGTGAACACGAAACAGAGATTGTGAAACCGTTTTTTAATGATCTGGTAGAACCACAGTTCTTCACCAGAGTTCCTCTACCACCTATTCAGCTGAGACCCTGTTTGTTTTACCATGATCCATTGGGTTTGCAGGTGTGCATGATCTTTAATGCCGGGGAGCTGAGTCTGGTCGAGTACAACAACAACGACATCCTGGGATCCGTCCGAACCGAGTTCATGAACCCTCATCTCATCAGGTGGGTCCAGTCCGTGTTCTGAACCAGTAGTGGTAGTGGGTTTTGTCATGGGCCAGTTTTACAGGTTGTCCCTTCATCCCTCTGAGTGGAAGACACACACATGATTACATGATGTCGTTTGAGATGTATGATACATGTGATTTATTTATAAATGGGATAGATTAGCATATACAGGTGATGACTGGTCAGAGACCTCCCTACTCCTATTGCTTACCCACCTTTATCACTTTTAATAGAAGTTCAAAACTATCTGTTTTCAGCTCTAAGACAACTTGGTGGAAATAAATTGAATTTAGATAAATCCTTACTTCCATTCTCTGTATCCTTATTAAGTGTTATAGTGGATCTGGAGTGAATCTCAACAGTCACAGTGAACCTGCCTCTGCAGCTCTTCCTACACCAACTTTCTAAATAATCCAAATCAACAGTAAAGTATCTAAGAACATCTCCATGAAGCAGCTGGACCACAGTCACTGCTCAGTCCAGATCACGTGTGTTTCCTCTTGTGTCCATTAGATGGGTGCATTGAGCTACGTAGGTGTCGGTGCAGTGAGGCTGTAGACGAGTCTGTGAGACACTCGACCATGTTAATGTATCCGACCTGTCAGACCTGTCAGGGCTGACGGCCCCTCAGTGACTCACTAATGGTCAGCGGCTGTTGAGCAGGTGTCACAGCGCCCTGACGGCTCCTCGCCTCTGGCTGCTCGCCCTCAGCACCAGGTGCATCCTGGGAGATGAACAGGCTCTTTTGTTTTCAGCTCTCTTCTTAAAGTGTGTGTGTGTGTGTGTTTTTGTGTGTCTAGTGTCCGAATAAATGAGAGGAAGCAGAAAGGAGTCCAGGACAACAAGAAGCTCGCGTATCTGATCGACCTGAAAACCATCGCTATCGGTAAGAAGAAACGAGAAGAACCAGCACGTAGGAGTCGCTGCTTGTTGAGATTTAACCAACAACATTACAACCTAACACAAGTTTCCTCACAATAAAACCCACACCAACAAAACAATATATCCTAAAATAAATTTGGGTTATCTGGCACAAATTTAAAGCAACACTATGCAACTTTTTTATCTTAAAAAAGCAGCTTTAATAAAATCTAAGCTTTAATACAAAATTCCACGTCAAAAAGTCAGTAGACACTTCATGGCCTCACACAAATAGATCCCACATATATATTGAGAGAAACTTCTCACACTGTCGAAGAGAATCATGGGTAATTATATAATAATATCTTCATACGTGGCCACACTGTAGCTGCTCCATTAACCCAATGCTCTTCCCAGTGGAGCTGGCCGGAGGCTACAATCTGGGAACCATCAGCCACGACTCCAAGATTGACTGGCTGGAGCTTAATGAAACCGGACGCAAACTGTTGTTCAGGGACAAGAAGCTGCAGGTGAGAATGAAGCATCAGCACGAGGATGGAGACGAGATGAGGATCTGTAATGAAGTGAGGGAAATATAGAACCCTGTTGGAAGTGGAGTGAGGTCTAAAGACAACATGACATGGAAGTGAACTTGGTTTTTAGTCAAATAAATTCCAAAGGAAACATTATTTGAGTAGAGGTACGGATATGGGAGCAGTTGTGTGTCTGCAGGTTGTGAGTGGCAGGTAGGTGTGTGGTCAGTTGTTGCCCCGCGGTGATGAAACAGTTTCATGTGTGAGCCCCCGGGGGCAGAGACATGTCCAGCTCTGGTAGTTGTGAGTCTCTCAGTGGTGTTAAAGTTTTTTTTCTGCATCTGATTGGAACATGAAAATTCAAACTATTTCATTCTCCGCCAGAAAGAACCGATTAAAAAAACAAAAACTGCAGTTTCATATTAACTGCTTCGTTAATTTAAAGTCTCTTTCATGTGAACTTATCAACAGGCGGCTCCTCCTCACTGAATTAAAAGTTGGCTGAGCTCGGGGGCCAAACTGGAGACAGAGCATTATTAAAAAAAGGGTGGGGGGGGGGCGATATTAAGGAAGCTGATTACAGCAGGGGACGGTGTCTCATGCACACACACACACACACACATACACACACACACGTACCAAGTGCTACGGCAGCCACTGCAGTTTATAGAATCAACATAATCTCAACTGAGTGTTCACGTGGCCCTGGTGGAAATTAATCCACTTTGTACAAGAACCTAAACTACGAGTGGTATCGCTCCAGCTCTTCTTTACCAGCTGGTCAAACTAACAACGTGTTGAGGTAGAGATCCTGAATCCTTTGTCTCTCTGTGCTCGTTCCTCCTCAGCTCCATCTGTACGACATCGAGTCCGGGCACAAGGCCACGGTGCTGAGCTTCTGCCCGTACGTCCAGTGGGTGCCGGGCAGCGATGTGGTGGTGGCACAGAACCGGGGAAACCTTTGCATCTGGTACAACATCGACAGCCCCAAGAGCATCACCATGTTCCCCATCAAGGTGAGAACCTGTGGACACAACTCGATAAGTTACATGAACTCTACTGGAAGGGGACACGTTTATGAGTTCACAATAAAACAGCAGCTACACAACATCCCTCATGATTCTCTGAAAGTGACTGAGTCCCACTTTCCCCACTGTACCTCTTCTTCAGGGGGACATCGTGGATCTGGAGAGAGTCGATGGAAAGGACGGATGTGATCGTGATGGAGGGCGTCAACACGGTGTCCTACACGCTGGACGAAGGCCTCATTGAATTTGATACGGCTGTAGATGATGGAGACTATGACAGGTGAGTTCAGAGCAACACAAACCTTGTTAACGGTCACAGGTTCGATGCCCCCGGGACTCTCCAGCTCTCCTCCGTCAGCTGGGAGACGTGATCCATCCGTCCTCTGGGTTTTCTGCTTGCTCATGTTTCTGTGTCTGTCTCTGCAGAGCGAGAGCTTTCCTCGAGACGCTGGAGATGTCACCAGAGTCCGAAGCCATGTGGAGGAAGCTCAGCCGACTGGCTCTGAATGCACGGCAGCTCCACATCGCAGAGAGGTCAGCAACACACACACACACACACACACACACACATACACACACACACACACAGACACACAAAGCCCTTTCAAACTAACGTTAGTGCCTCTGAGTTAATTACATTCTTTATCAGTCTTCATTGTAACTGAGACTTATCTTTTGGGCCTGGAGAGAATGAAGAACAACAAGGGCACCTTCCTGACCTGGAATGAAACACACACAGACACAGACAGACACAAACACAGACACACACACACACACACACACACACACACACACACAGCTGCGTCCCCGTCTGACCTCCTCCTCCAACTTTATTAATCATCTGAAACGTTCTTTTAATTTTAATTCTTTATTCTATCATAAGCATTTTCTCTCTCTCTCTCTCTCTCTCTCTCTCTCTCTCTCTCTCTCTCTCTCTCCCATCTTTATTTCTCTCTGTTTTGAGAAACTTTTCAAATTTAAATTCTCTGTCATTAATAATGCATATTCCGTTCGTTAGGCCTCGGCTCGATTTGCATAACTCATGAAATCGGGGAGAGAAATGATTTTGTCTGGAGAGGATCATGTTAATGAGGGCGGGAAGTGAGAAAGAGGCGCACTGAGTTTTATATATATATATATATATATATATATTTAAACTTTTCTTATTTCCATGACTTGTTCATTAATCTGATGCAACTGTTCAGAGGGAGTTGCTCATGAAGTGTCTGAGACGTGTCTCCTCATTCCTCAGCTTCTCACTCTGCAGCGAATCGAAAGGCTAATTAGACAAACGCTCTAATTTATCTCTGTTCATTAAGTGAACGGCTTTTCAAAGTATTTCCTTCAACCTTTGCTGCAGTCGATGTTTCCTTCGTTGTCTTTCTTCATCTCTAATCTTTCTCTCCTGCTCAATCTTTCTCTCTCTGTTTATCTTTGTAGGTGTTTCGCTGCACTGGGCGACGTCTCCACTCTTCGTTTCCTGCACCAAACCAACCAGATCGCAGACAAGGTGTCCAGTGAAATGGTTTGTTTTCTAACCCGTGGAACAGACCCACCCTGACACCCCCACCCTGACAACCCCACCCTGACACCACCACCCAAACACATACCAGTTAAGAGGGTGATGCTGATTATTAATATTCCACACAGTCGCTTTAAATCTGGCAATTTTCACTCAGCAAATCCTGAATAATTAAGTATTTGCTTTAAAGATGTAGGCTTCTCGTGGTGGGAATAGAAAAGCATCTCAACTGGAATCAATATTCCCTTGGAGGATTATGAGTGATTGCTTTTAAATGTACATACGGAAGTTACTCCATCTCTTTCCCTTCTATATACTCCATTTTTTTTTGCCGTTTGTACAAAGTGAGAACTCAATGTGTGTGTGTGTGTGTGTGTGTGTGTGTGTGTGTGTGTGTGTGTTTGTGTCTTTTTGTGAGAAGGACGGAGATGGGACATTGTTCTACCAGGTCCAGGCCAACATGGCCATGCTGGACAAAGACTTTGAACTGGCGGAGGGACACTTCACAGAGCAGGTCAGTGACACAACATGATTTGTCAGCCTCACACTGTACAAGTTGCATTTGTAGTTTTTAAATTTTCCTTCAGATTGAAGTGACGTGTTTCCCTGTTTTCTGCAGAATGCCGTGGATGAAGCCATCGAGATGTACCAGGAGCTCCACATGTGGGACGACTGCATCGCTGTGGCTAAAGCCAAGGTGACAGGGATTCTCTGACTGGACTCCACATGAGCTGCAAAGTTCCACCTTCTTCTTCTGAAGATGTTTGACCTCAGCTAAATTAAATCAGACCACAATACACACAACCACAAACGATAACGATAGGTTTTCAATAATGATTTATCTGTCAAATATCAAAAAACTGATTTCAAAAATACCTCTCGCTGTTTCTCAGAGTTTCATCCTCATATTTCTGATTTTGACTCCAACTAAACAACACTTAAGTTATCAATATAAATTATGAATCATCGATGGTGTTTCAAGCATTTGACCTCATGTAGAAACTTAACCGGATCCAAATGGCTGCAGGGTCACCCGGAGCTGGACACCTTGCGTGGGAACTACTACCAGTGGTTGACGGAGACGGGTCAGGACGAGAAGGCCGGCGAGCTGAAGGAGAGTCAGGGAGACGTCCAGGGGGCGATCAACCTGTACATGAAGGCCGGGCTCCCGGCTAAAGCTGCCCGGCTCGCCCTCAGCCAGCCGGAGGTCAGCAGCGACACCGGCAGTCGCATCGCCGCCGGTCTGATCAGAGGAGAGTTTCATGAGAGGGTAAGAGGAGTTAAATCTCAATCGTTATCATTTATACTTTGTTTCATACACGTACTCTTCACCTTTTCATGTGAATTGTTGTTTACTGTCCCCGGTATCTGAATAAGTCGTACTGATTGGATTTTGCCTCTGTCTTCTAAAGGCAGGAGACATGTTTGAGAGGATCGGGAGCAACCAGAGAGCGTTGGAGTGCTACTGCAAAGGAGGCGCCTTCAGAAAAGGTAAATCAGCAGTTCTGCCGCTTGTCTATTTCCCTTCAAAAGATACAATCTGTGTTTCTCTACATATTTGCAAAGAGCGAATGACGTCTCTCTTCCGTGCTCCCTGTAGCGGTGGAGCTGGCTCGTGTCGCCTTCCCTGCCAAGGTGGTGAAACTGGAGGAGGACTGGGGGGACTGCCTGGTCCAGCAGAAACAGATGGACGCCGCCATCAACCACTTCATTGAAGCCGGGTAAGTGGTGCAGAGGAGGGATGGAGAGAGAGAGAGAGAGGACGGAGAAGACAAACACATGGACAGATGGACGGACAGATTGTAAAAAACACAATCCAACTGAGATGACCCACAGCTCTTTAAATCAGCAGAAAAGAGATTTAGAAGAGACGTCTTTAAATATGGTGATAGTTGTGTCCCAGGAAATACAGAAATAGAGACATGTAGTCTGCAGCCAGAGGAGAGAGAGAGAGAGGAGAGAGGGAGAGAAGGAGAGAGGAGAGAGGAGAGAGGAGAGAGGAGAGAGGAGAGAGGAGAGAGGAGAGAGGAGAGAGGAGACAGGAGAGAGGAGAGAAGAGAGAGGAGAGAGGAGAGAGGAGAGAGGAGAGAGGAGAGAGAAGAGAGAGGAGAGAGGAGAGAGGAGGGGATGAGAGATGAGAGAGGGAGAGAGGAGAGAGGAGAGAGGAGAGAGGAGAGAGGAGAGAGGAGAGAGAAGAGAGGAGAGAGGAGAGAGGAGAGAGGAGAGAGGAGAGAGGAGAGAGGAGAGAGGAGAGAGGAGAGAGGAGAGAGAAGAGAGAGGAGAGAGGAGAGAGGAGGGGATGAGAGATGAGAGAGGGAGAGAGGAGAGAGGAGAGAGGAGAGAGGAGAGAGGAGAGAGGAGAGAGAAGAGAGAGGAGAGAGGAGAGAGGAGAGAGGAGAGAGGAGAGAGGAGAGAGGAGTGAGGAGAGAGGAGAGAGGAGAGAGGAGAGACGAGAGAGGAGAGAGGAGAGAGGAGGAGAGAGGAGAGAGGAGAGAGGAGAGAGGAGAGAGGAGAGAGGAGTGAGGAGTGAGGAGACTTATAAAATCTCCCTAACCTATGAAATATCATATTAATAATAACCACTGATAATAGTAGGCAAATATTAATCATCATCATTATGGTTGAGTAGCAGCAGCAGATCTGTATCCTGCAGCTCTGGAGTCACAAATATCTGCAGGTTTTTAACTTTATTAATTATAACTTCCCGAGCGAAGCCGAACATGTACCGTTCACACGTTGGTATTAATATCTCCTCGTCTCCTCAGCTGCTCCCTGAAAGCCATCGAGGCGGCCATCACAGCTCGCCAGTGGAAGAAGGCGCTCTACATCCTGGAGCAGCAGGAGGACTCATCGGTGGGGAAGTACTACGTGAAGATCGCTCAGTACTACGCCTCCGTACAGGAATATGAGGTGAGACAAGGAGGAAGTTGTGCCTATAAGATATTCATCAAGTACCAGAAGAAGACGTGAATATTACGCAGAAAAGCATAAAATTATTTTATAAGGATTTTCTGAAACGTCAATAGAGAAAATGAATGTGAAGTTTACTTCCTGAACCAGAGTCGTTCTTCAAGCAGATGCTCACTCACACTGTGGAGCAGTTTCCTCTTAGCTTCGCCTATAATGATGTGTTATACTTTTTATTGGGTTTATTTCCTTTTTTCTTTTCAACTTTTCAAACGCGTCCATCAATGAGATGCATGTTAGTTGGTCTTCTTCTCTAAATTGGAGTTTTCCTGTGTATTTGGTCTAAATGCTGACTCACACGTCTTCAGGAGGTTTGTTCCCTGATCAACACACAGGACTCTGCACCAACACGGCCTGAGGGACGATGTGGGCACTGACATTGTGCCACTGGCTGGTGCTTTCTGCATATCTCTCAGGGACATATACAGACACACACACACACAGACACACACACACAGACACTGTTAAAGTAAAGTGGGAGCTCAGGATCCACTTTGGTGGCGTCTCTGTGGAGCAGCGTGGGCCGTTTGCTCGAGGTGCGTTGGCAAAAATGACAAGTTGGACGGATTTTAAAAATAGTTCACCAAAAATACAGGACGGAAGAGAAAGAGAGAAAGCTGGTATGGAAACAAAGCGGAGGGAAGAGGCAGAGAGATGATAGCACAGTGTGCCCTTCGTATTCTGATGAGCTCAGCTCAGCCAGGCGGCCTCCGCACACTGCCAGCCTCTGAAAATAGCAGCAGGCTATTCTGGTCTGTTTGCTCTATGGGCATATTCACAGAAAGTAATTAAGATAACAAGCTCTTTGCTCTCCAACTCGGGGAAGAGGCAGGAAAGTGAAAAACTAAAACAATGAAGGAGGGCGCGTGCCTTCAGTGGAAACATTATCCAGGAAATAACCATGACTAAACTTTTTATTGAATCAGAAGGAACCAGCAGCACAGACGCTGTGGTTACAGGTTGAGCTCAGTGGAAAGCTTCTGCCTACAGGTTCACTCTGCACACTTCCTTCATATCTTCTCTGAATACATTCCTCATGATTCACAAAGTGATTTTGTGATTTCAAAATCAAACATCAGTCATGTAATTTAGTTTACAGCTCAAGAAACTGAAAGTGTGCAGCGTCTCTTCAACTCAAACTAAATCACTCGGTAGAACTCAAACATCGGTCGAGTTCCATCCGTCTCCTTAAGAAACCAAACGTTAACTCAGTAGATCCAGATTCTCTCCTCTTGTTTTCTGACGGCAGGTTTTGTGTGTTTTGTGTGTTTCGTGGCCTGTAGGTGGCAGAACAACTGTTTGTGAAAGGAGGTCAGATCAAAGAAGCTGTGGAGATGTTCACCACAGCAGGACGCTGGGAGGAGGCTCATAAGGTCGGTGTGGAACACAAACACACAATATGTAGAATTCAATTAACTGACTCTGGGTTGAAACTGACTCCAAGGCCCCGAAAATCTATTTAACCCTTGATAAAAATCACCATGTTAATTATTTTTCATCTCCTACACATCAGATTTAATAACGATGTGTTGTGATGATGATGAATATGTTTGACTAAAGAAGTGTGTGTGTCTGCAGTTGGCAGTGAAGTGCATGACGGAGGAGGAAGTCGTGGCTCAGTACGTGAGCAGAGCTCAGGAGCTGGAGGGAGACGGGAAGTTCAAAGAGGCCGAGCGGTAAGTGCACGTCTGTGTGTGTGTTTATATTTATAGTCGATTGTGTCGTCACTGGCGGCTCGAGGCTGGAAAATGGAGTCGGGTGAAAACTGCCTGTGAAGAAATCTGTGACCTGAGATACAGAGAAACAACAGAAACAGCATCTGACTCTGGGAAAGGAGATTATTTCTTGTTATTAACTGTTATTTCCAGTTATTTCCAGTATTTTCCGTTGTGAGGTGGAACGTCGGATATCTCATGTGTGTGTCTGTGTGTGTCTGTGTGTGTGTGTGTGCATACAGGCTGTTTACCACTGTGAATCAGCCGGACCTCGCCATCACCATGTACAAGAAGAACCGCATGTTCGATGATGTGATCCGCATGGTGGCCAAGCATCACCCCGACCTGCTGAGCGAGACCCACCTGCTCCTGGCCAAGGTACGGCCCCCTGCGGTGCACCGGGTACCGGCACGTGTCACTGGTGCATGGCACACACGTGTGTGTACATTTATGTTGATGTGTAACATGTGAATGTTTCTTATAGGAGTTTGAGGCCGAGTCCTGGTTCTCAGAGGCTGAGCATCACTTCATAGAGGCTCAAGACGTGAAAGCTGCCGTCACCATGTACCGAGTGAACGAGATGTGGGAGGACGCCTACAGGGTACACACGCCCCCCCCCTCCTGCTGCTTCTGTGTGGATGTGTTCTGATCAGACCGGTGAATATCTAAATAAACACGGTCTGTTTCTTCCATGTGTGTGACAGGTGGCGAAGGGTCACGGAGGAGTCGGGCTCCAGAAGCAGGTGGCCTTCCTGTGGGCCCGGAGCCTGGGGGGGGAGGCGGCCGTCAAACTGCTCAACAAGTTCGGCCTCCTGGAAAACGGCATCGAGACGGCGTGTAATAACTTGTGAGCTGCGACACGACACACAAACACAAACACAACATGTAACAGGACGACAACAAGAGCAGAACATGTGCTGGCGTTAATAAGATAAGATATATTCTGTGTATATAAATCACACAGTAAGTTCTGGATTATTGATTTATCCTCGTGTCTCCAGCTCGTTTGACTTTGCCTTCGACTTGGCCCGACTCTCATGTAAAGAGAAGATTCCAGAGATCCACCTCAAACACGGCATGCACCTGGAAGACGAGGTAAACCCCGACGTTTAAAATCCATTCTGATTTAAACTCTATTTTCCTAAGTAGCCGTGAGTTGACAAACATTCTTTATGTTAATCCCGATTTCTGCCACGGTTTCGTTTCCCAGGGAAAGTTTCCTGAAGCCGAGATTGAGTTCATCAAAGGAGGAAAACCCAAAGAAGCAGTTTCCATGTGAGTCCTGAGGACAGTGATGAGAGATCTCTAACTGTCTCAAAGTTTCTGTTCCTACTTTAACCACAAAGCTTTCAGGAGAATCATGAGTTCACTTCCCGGGGACTTGGAGCTCACTGGTTTTTCTCTCTGGGCTCATGTGTGTGAACCGTGTTCCAGGTACGTCCACAACAAGGACTGGGCCAGCGCTCAGCGGGTGGCCGAGGGCTACGATCCAGAGAGCGTGTCTGAGATCCTGGTCGGCCAAGCCAAGTCCTGCTTTGAACAGAAAGACTTCCAGAAGGCCGAAGCCTTCCTGCTCCGAGCCCAGAGACCCGAGCTGGTCGTCAACTACTACAAGGTAAACAAAGCCGAACATCAAGAAACAACCAGGAAACTTTACCTCAGGGACTCGTGATGTTGTCATATTCCAAATCACATGTTCTGTTGTTTTGTGTTTCTCAGGAAGCAGATATGTGGAGTGATGCCATGCGCATCTGTAAGGAGTACCTCCCCTTCAAGCTCTCCGCTCTCCAGGAGGAGTACGAGAGGGAGTCCTCCAAAAAAGGAGTCCGGTGAGACTCCAGAGAGCCGAGAACGTGTGGTTCACTTTATCTGCTACAGCACAGACAGCGGCTGGAACCTGTTATCACTTCAGCAGAAGCCAAACGACTCGTTAACGTGATTCATAATTAAAAATCATAATTTTGCTCCGTGCGGGACGTTACTTTGAGAGTGTGTTTTAGAATTTGTTGGCCTGTCGGGTTGTTCGGAAGATTTCCGCAGCCTCTCTCCACCGCACTCAGCCGCCAGGATAATCTATGCACAGAGAATCGGTTTGATGCTTTATTAAACACACGCTCTTGTGTCGCTCCAAACCGGAGCTCCCAGTAAGGAGAAGCTCGTTAGGCAGCAAACCAGCAGCAGGAAGCTCTTATCCTCCTCCCAGCGCTGCTCCCTCTTTAATGACCTGTGGGAGAAAGCATCAGAAGTTGCCAATGGAAACGGGCGATGAAGAGCGTTAAAGTGAACAAACACTGAATTATTCCTGCGGAGTTCAGTTCAGTTCAAGAGCAGAGATTCACAGTTTCTCTCCAGGAGCCACAGGAAGCAGTTTACTGACAGACGAGACTTCATCTAGAGACCGAAATCTGTTAAGAACAGAAAAGGTGGCGAAATCAATCATCTTTGAGGTGTAACACAGACTAAAAGAACCACAAGTTCCCCTCTTCTGTTACAACACAACCAGAGGGGAAGTAAACAGTCGCCTTAAGAAGCTACTTTTAAATTCACTACATCACGCTCACTCATAAATACCTGTTCTCTAAACTTCTACAAATCTATGAATTCTTCTCTGAGAAATCAAGGAAACTGTTGTGTAAATGCCCTTTTCCCATTACACGCATTACTGCTGCTTTGTTTTATACATCTGACAGTGTGTGTGTGTGTGTGTGTGGTGTGTGTGTCTGTGTGTGTTGCTGCTGCTTCCAGGGGGGTGGACAGTCTGCTGGAACAGGCCAGGGAGTGGGAGCAGTCGGGGGAACACTCCCGGGCCGTGGAGTGTTACCTGAAGGTGAAGGACGACTCCAACACGGAGCTGATGGTGAAGTGTTGGTTGAAGGTAAAACAACAAGTCTCATGTTCCTCTCTGATGAAAGTTGAGTCACTCGTCTGGATGAATCTGAGGTGTCGTCACAATAAAACAAAAAGAAGATGAGTAAACAGAATCTGTGATCAGCTTCTTCCTATATCCAGCTCTGTGGTGGATGAGTAGAAAGAGGAGATTTCCCATGATGCCGCAGGAAGGACGAAGGTCACCGTGTCACCAGATATCAATAGATCCTATTCTGCTCGGAGCACGGAGCTGCACAGCACACACTGTGCGTTATTGACTGGAGCACCGCGGAGATCAGATCATCTGAAATCCAAATGGTCGCTCGGACTGTGCTGCCGGAGGAAAAGGTCAAGAGGTCGCTGAGATCGATAGGTTTTTGTTTTCTAGCCCCCTTCTGGGAATTTGAATGTTTGGCCTCCCGGTGGAGTTCGAGGGCGAAAGGGGTCGATGGGGGTCGATAGGTCACTTCCTGTAGAGAGGCGGACGAGGCACGTTAGATTGTTATCATCAGTTCTAATGAAATCATGTTGTTTGACGTGTTGACTTCAATGTGTTTGTTGTTTTGCATGTGTGTGTCTCCAGGCTGCAGAACTGTCCGTGAAGTTCCTGAGTGGAGATCGAGCGGTGGAGGTGATTCAGGTGGTCGGGCCGCGACTCGCACACCTGGGGAATTACAAAGCTGTGAGTGGAGACACACAAACACACACACTCACACACACACACACACACTATCAATCTATAGGTTGAACAAATTGTCTTTGTGTGGACCTACCTCCGATGTTTGTCGTTGATCATCTCCTGGTTTTGTGTGTTTTTTGATGATCCAGGCCGCCGAGCTGTATTTAAACATGGACTTGATCAAAGAGGCGATCGATGTGTTTTATCGAGGGGGAGGAGTGGAACAAAGCCAAGAGAATCGCCAAGGAGCTGAAGCCCAGGTTGAAAACACACACACACACACAACCCCCAACACACACACACACAGACACACACATCTCTGATCCCTCTAACTCTGTGCAGATATGAAGAATACGTGGACCAGAAGTACAAAGAGCATCTTAAGAATCACGGCAAAGTGGATTCTGTGAGTAAAATCACACACATTAATACTGTATAATACTGTTTAATACTGTTTAATACTGTTTAATACTGTTTAATACTGTTTAATACTATATAAAACTGTGTAATACTTCTTGTTATGAACCTGTGTTTCAGCTGGTGCATGTGGACCCGATGGCAGCTCTGGACCTGTACGCGAAACAAGGCCAGTGGGAGAAATGTCTGAGCACAGCATCCAAACAGGTACCGACCACATGTTGCATCTGGATTCAAACATTTCACAATCTCCTCTTTACTCCGTCAACGTCTCACAAACCGTCTCCGTTACAATCTGTGTGAATCGTCTTGTGTCTCGATCTGGGAAACGTTAAATGTTTGTAATGAACGTGGGAATCTGTCCTGAGCTCCTCCTCCTCGTTGCTCTGTGTCCTGTTCAGAACTTTAAGATCCTCCATAAGTACGTGGCTCTGTACGCCAGCGACCTCATCAAGGAGGGCAACGCCCCGAAGGCTCTGGAGCTCTACCTGCAGCACGGGGGTGCCGCCCAACCCCCAGGTACACACACACACACACACACACACACGTTTGTGTTCCTTTTACAACACAACCACACTAAAACTAAAGAGATGAAGCTAAATGCATTTCAACCTTTTTTTACCCGTCAGAACTTTAACATCTACAATCGTCTGTTCCTGGATCTGATCAACCTGCCGGACACCGACAGGCCGGAGTCGTACCGCATGTGGGCCGACCTCCGCAACTTCCTCCTGCAGCTGGTGCGTCACAACAACATCACGTGTCAGGCTCAGACCGGAGAGAGCAAGTTCAAACTCAAACCTCTTCATGTTCTTCTAACGTTTGATCTCAGAGCGAGAACGTGTCCAAGTCGGCCAAGGCCAACTCTCCGGCTCACGAGGACTTCAGTCAGATGCTGCTCATCGCTCACTACTACGCTGCACGGGCCGCCGCCAGGGGAGTCGAGCAGCTGGTACGCACAGACACAAAAATACACAAGAACACAAGAACACAAGAACACAAGAACACAAGAAAACAAAACACAGAATTACAGAACGGCTCAGAGAGGATTTCAGGAAGCTTCGTTCTTCCTGTTGATCTGCATCTTGGTATTTTAACTCCACAAACACAGGTCATGTTTACTTGTTGGTTTATTTGTTGTGTATCTGTAACAGGACACTTGTGTGTTTTCAGGTCAGCGTAGCAGCCAAGCTGTCCACGTCTCTGCTGCGTCACACCGAGCTCATTCCTGCAGACAAAGCTTTCTACGAGGCCGGTCTGTTCTGCAAGGTGAGTCCAGCCTCGTGGTCTTCTGCAGAACATCAAGTTAAAATCAAAGATCAGTTTTATCTGCTGTAATGTTTTCTCGTGCTTGCAGGCCGCCGGCTGGGAGACGATGTCCTTCATCTTCCTCAACCATTTTATGGATCTGTGTGATGTGAGTGTCACAGCTTCATTAAATCGATATGATTCAGATCTACACAGTTTCTAGAAGCTTCAGAACCTCAGAGGAGGAACCTGTTTGTCATCTCTCATTGGTTGATTCCTGTCTCCAGGCTGTTGAAGAGGGGACGGCGGACGACCTCAACTACTCGGACTTCCACGACACAGACATCCCAATAGAAGTTCCAGTTCCCACCAAGCTCTGCATCAACGTACGTCATTGTCTCCGCTCACCACACACACACACACACACACACACACACACAACTTCAGGGACTGTGGTCATGATGCTGAGCTGTCAATCAGAAACACTGATTCATGTGTGTTGTCTCTTTGTGTGTGTGTGCTCTGCAGGAAGCTCAGCGGGAGGAGATCCGTAACCTGCTGCTGTCGGTCTGCCTGGATCACACCAAGCAGCTTCTGCCCCGAGACCAGAGGAACTCCTACGTCGCGTCGCTGGTGGACGCAAACACCGGCCAGCGCTCGCTGCCCTGTGTCCTCACAGGTTACACACACACACACACACACACACACACACACACACACAGGACTATAATCTGAATGTTTGGGATTGTGTTCCCACTTTGATGCTTGAACATCTCCCCTCCTGGTCTTCCTGCCTCCAGGCTACCCGGTGCTGAGCAACGGGGTCAACTTCTCGTCTGTGGGCAAAACGGCGAACAAGGAAGACTGGGACAAATTCAACATGGCCACAAAGGTGAGGACAGACAACCGGTCTTTTAATGTCACAGAACCAAGATGGAAAGAAACTCAGGAGATCATCTCCTTTGAGGCAGAAATCTTCTATTTTATATCTTTAACTTGATTATTCAGCTAAATGATCAAATGAGGATTTTTAACTAGTTCTTCCTGCTCTGATGTTTAATCTGCGTTCTGATTGGTCGCTGCTTGTGTTGCTCCTCCCCCGCAGACCACTCACAGTCCAGAGTGTCAGGACGTCATCAAGTTCATTGGCCGGTGGTGCGGCGGCCTGCCCTCCTTCCACTGACCTCTGCTGCTCCAGCTGCATTTCTCTCCTCCTCCTCTTCTGTGAGTTTTGAACCTTCTCCATCCGTCCGTCCATTTTCTATCTTTATTGAATAATAATGAATAATAATACTTGAAAAACAAATTCCTCTGCTGCTTTCTGTTTCTCTCTCAGGACGACGTCGCTGAATCCAAAGGTTTCTTTGACTGGTACTGAGCCGACAGCTAGAGGAACTAATGTGTATAGAGTGTGTATGTGTGTGTGTGTGTGTGTGTGCTTCCGAATTTATTGTGTGTTAAATATTTAAATGTATTTTGTTACATAAAGTTTAAATGACAGAGTTTTAAAACGTTGTGCCTTTATCACGTGAAGCTTGATGATGTTTGTTCATGTCATGAATTTAAAACATCTCAGTAAAACCTGTTTGAAATCAGGTTCATATCAAATAAACAACTGAATACAAAAAGACTGATGAAGTTATTCCTATTGTCTAGAAACCAGATATCAACTCTCTCTGTTTAATCATTTAAACGTTATAACCTGCTGGTAACACTGGGAAATTATATTCAAACTGGTTTTTAATTTACATATAGAATTAAGTGGTCTGGTTTTTTACAAATACTGTATGTTTTGTTTTTATATAGATTTTAAGGTTTTTACATGTAGACTTTTAAGTGTTTGGATTTTTGTTTGTATAGATTTCTAGATTGAATGTATTTCAGTTCAATTTTACATACAGACTTTGAGGTCTTACATTTATATATCAGATACTGAAAAAATATGTTTAGTACAAAAAGGTACGTAAACACATTTCAGTTTATTTCTATGATTCTTTGAAACTTTGTCATTATATTTTGATTTTATTTATTTCCCAATAACCAAAATATTTTCCTAAATGTTAAGATGTAGATAAATATCCATCGTTGTAAATAAACAAAACAAGACGTTCAAGAAGACAAAAAACAGCAGATTTCACTTATTTGTTTATTTCATCGTTTGTCATTTTTAAAAGACACAATATGACACATAGAGAAAATATATAATATAAACTTCATCAATTCACAACTTACCTGCATTCATCATTATAATCTGTTTCATATTTTGGTCTCTAATAAAATGATATAATACAAAATATTATGAGACAAAAACTTTTCCTACTGGCTCATGGAAGTAAAATGTTTTTTAAATAAATTCCAAACAAAGTTTAGGACATTTTTACAGGAAATGTTTGTCGTCCTTTCACATTAAAAGTATAAAATTACCTAAACCAGAATATAATAATTATGGCAGCCGCTTAAGCAGGTTTTTCATAAATCACAAGATCAGAATATGTTATTATTTAAATCAGGTTCTAGGACTTCAAACACAACCTGAAAAATACAAACTGCAGGGTAAAAACGTGTAATTGACTGTACATGTACACACATGCAGTAAAGTTTACAGTTTACAGTATATACAGTACAAACTGCCTCCTTTCCCGGCAGCTGAACGTCCACAATCAATAACAAAGACTTGGGAAAATACATTAGTCAGAGATAACTGAGGAGATTTCCTGCTCAGAGGCTCCGAGTCTCCTGAAGGTGAAGGTACTCCACTGTTCACTGTGGATAAGACATATTCATATTTATATAACATCTTTATGTTGCTGGTTTTAGTGAATACGTATCTGGGTTTCTAAATGTTTTATATATTCTAATATTGTGTTAAATCATTAAAACACCACATTAGATTGTTCCTATCACACTGATGTATGTTCAAGTTTAGTTTTGATTAGTTATTTGAAGCTATAAAAACATTATGTCTGACAACAGACTCGTGATTGGTCGAGGGCGTGTATCCGCCTGTATGACATCAACAGCACAAGATGGCCGCCCTCGTATCCAGGATATTTTGGCCTCTTTTCTGAACCATGAGAGGAAGTGGACATGTGTCGTCCATCTTTATTTACAAAACAGAACCAAGTGGAAGCTGCCACGTCTGACGCTGATTGGCTGAGACACCTGCCAATCAAGCTAAAACATCTCTTTAGGCCAGTAACATCTAGTGGCCACTGGTGGTACTGCACCTCATTGGCTTTAATTTTATAAAGGCTCAGAACTTGTTTAACCAGAGCAGCCATGTTTGTTATTGAGACACGTATGTTCTCTACATGTGTGGATCTGTGGTTTCATCCTCCATCACCTGACCCCTCGTTGATATCCGGTCGCTCTCTTGGCATTCACCGCGTGCCTTAATTGTTTGGTCATTTAAATCAAGGTCCGCCGTGAACACGAGGAGAGACGACCCACATTCATTCTCCATCGGATCTCAGAATGTTGTTTGTTCTAGCCCACTTGACCACCAGATCTATCCCATTAGAACCCGGTGCTGCCGAGCTGCGTCTCAGTCGCCCTCACTTCAGATCCAACAGATTCCTCGACCTTCAGGTGAATCCAGAAATCAAGTCGCTGTCGTGAGATTTTCCATTTTTGGGGTTTTTTTTAATTTCATGTGCATCGATCTGGAAGGAAATCTGAAACCTTTCAAACATATTTGATCTCTTCTACACAGGAACATAAAGAAACGTCTCCTGCAGATAAAACATGTTGAGTCATTTATACATTCTTTATATTCCTGCTGCTTATTACAAATACCCGACCACTGCTTATGGGTTAAACCCATAAATATCTACATTACTGATGATGACGGTGGATATTCAGAAAGGTTTTAGTTTTTATTTCCTGCAGCGC
The DNA here is from genome assembly GCA_038501795.1 of Pseudopleuronectes americanus. NCBI lineage: Eukaryota > Metazoa > Chordata > Actinopteri > Pleuronectiformes > Pleuronectidae > Pseudopleuronectes > Pseudopleuronectes americanus. The sequence goes on along the minus strand of CM076734.1, from coordinate 17,586,789 downwards.
TCTATCTCCTCCTGCAGCTCAGGAGGGCGAGTGGAAATACAAGATGCTATAGAGGTCCCTGGGTGTGTGTGTGTGTGTGTGTGTGTGCGTGTGAAGGATATCCTGCTGACCTCCATACAATAGGCTGCATGCTGTGAACATTAACCTTGGCTATTTAACGAATATTGACTCGATATTGACTCGATATAGTGAACAGAACAACACCTGCAGCACGTTCTTCGTGTTTCACTCTGAAATCTTCTGGGTTTTGCATCATTTACTCGACTCCCGGCTTCTCACTCGGGTCTGAAATACATGTGCAGCAGATTCCATCTTTTCTTTGGGCCTTTTTGACGCCTGAAAACCGAAATATCGTCAACTTGTGATGTCATTTCCCAGTTGAAGAGTCGATTTTATTTGTGAGCGCGTCATGTGAGGTTAAATATGATATTTCGTTTCTTTTTTAAATTGCTGCATTTACATGTTTGATCTACTTATACACTCTTTGACGAATATAATTTTCATGTTTTACTCCCTCCTGATTCTCTAGCATGAGATATACCCCATCCTTCTAACTGCATAGCATTAACAATGAAGATCTTCACTGACATGATCTTGTGACTGAAGCCAGATTCATTTCCACATAAGGTGAGAAAAGAACATTTAAAGAAGCCCCTGACATGACGGGCCTTTTGAGATCCTGCAGATGAAGAGATGCCTCCATCCCGGTGCCTCAGCCCCCCCCCCTCCCCATTATTCAGCAGCAGCAGGAAGATGATGATGCACGTGCTCTGATTCTGCATTAATGAGCCGCAGCTGCAGGACGACGCTGCTGCTGCTCCGGGTTTCACTCCTCAGCCCACATGAGCACACCAGCCTGTCACCGCCCACACCCCCACCCAGAGAAACCATGACATGTACTGCAGGCCATTTTTTTTTCCTCCTCCCGTTCTCATTCGTGCAGATGGAGCAGCAGCAGCATCTGCGCTGCTCACCGGCTCCCCGGCAGAGGAGGAGGAGGAGGGAGGAGGAGGAGGAGGACCCATCTGCAGCCTCATTAACCGCTGAAATGCTAATGACCCAGATAGCTCGTGTGGGCTAAAGCGCAGAGGGGAGGGGCGGCTGCCTTTGTGGGGGTCGGGCATGCGCGTGTGTGTGTGTGTGTGTGTAGTTGTGTCTTTGTGAGGACCCCTTCTGAGCGGACACCGCAGTGAGGACATATTCGCTGGTCCTCACTTTGACTAAAGGTCCGCCTGAGTGTTGAGACTGATTCCCGGGTTAGGGTTGGATCTAGGTTGAGGTGCGGGTTAGGTTAGGTTAGGGTTTGGTTATTGTGCTGGTTAAGGTTTGGTTAACGGGTTAGGCAATTAAACATAATGCAGCTGACACAATGAGTGTCCCCCTTCAGACAGAGGTACAAGAATGTGTGTGTGTGCATTTCACTAAGATAATCTCGAGCCTAACATCAACACAAAAGACTAAAATCAAACACAATGAACAGATTTGTCGACCCACATATTGCAAATAACACACTATCACATAAAGTGTGATGTTTCTCGTTAAAACACTGTAATGCACCATGCAGGGATATTGTGGTAAATGATTGCAGAGGGCATTAATGTGTTTGTAATGGGATTTGGGCGTGTTGCCTATGTGTGTGTGTGTGTGTGTGTGTGTGTCATATTTCAGAGGAGGAAAAAAAAAGACAAGAGGCTCCGCAGAGCTCGACATCAAAGGCAGAAGCAAAATGAGAACAAGATAAATAAAAAATGCAAAGTGTAACAAAGTAACTGGAGGATTGAAAGATAAAACACACAAGTGCCTTAAAACAACACAAAACGAATGAATGCTGCAGAGATGCGCGTAAAAACCGAACAACAATACCTTTCAGCTGCGGCTGCAGGATAAATGGCGCAGGTTAACCATCATCAGGAACATAGATTAATGCACCAGGAGCAGAAACCCCCCCTCCATGAAGTGCACCGATGCAGGAGGAGGCGTTGTGTCGCAGCCCCGGTCGGCTGTGTGCTCCTCTGGACGCAGGGATGCTGAGGATGCTGAGGCTGCGGAGGATGCGGGGGATGCTGGGGAGGGATGCGGGGAATGCAGCAGTGGCATCGTCCTTTTCCTGCAGCCGAGCTGAAACCTGCTTGAGCTCGTTCTCTCCTGAAGCACAAATAGTCCACAGCCAGAAGAGACGCGGAGGAAAAGCAGCATCCGAACGCACAAATGCGAGGTTGTGTTTGCGCAGGAGGAGGAAACAGTGTCTGTGTGACAGGATGGAGGGAGAGGAGCTGGGCGCAGTCAGATGGAGAGAGGAGAGAGAGGGGGGAGGTCCAAAGAGAGGGAGCCAGGCTCTTCACATCCTGCTCGGTCCTCCCTCTGCTCCTCATCCCTCTCTCCTCCTCTGAGGATGGAGGCAGGGATTAAAAGAAGAAGAAGGGGAAGAGCATCTGCATCAGAACAGGCCCATCGCCAATCTGCTCCTTATACACTGACACGTTTCAATCATAGAAACATTATATACTTCAAAAGGCTGAATGAGATCTATAGAAAACCACACGAGCCAAACACCAATATGAAATATGATCTGAAAACAATGGGCATTTATTAAAAATCTAAAAAAACATATGCACATGATAAGAAGTAGTTCATTAATTGATTTGTTTATTGTTATCTTTCGTATTCTAAACCTTTATCTCAACACAACTGAACAGCTCTTTGTGTGCGTTTATTTGTCAGTTTATGTCTGTGTCTTGTTCTTTTGTTCTTCTTTGAATCGCACTATTGTTAATTCATTAAACATTTATATTCTACATGATTATCACAAGAAATGTCTCATTTTTTTAAGTTAAAAAACATTTTTTTTGCTCCTGTGATATGATTTTTGTAATAAACTCTCCCATTAAAAGCAAATATTTAGCAAATCCAAAGCAGAAAAAATATGTGTTAGATACCTCCTCAAGTGGTTAGCATCATTAGCATCATATAGATATTGCACTTTTTTTGGAGTATAGCTATTGATGACTATTATATTGCAACAATTATAACCTGATGCTTCACGAAATCATCAAACTACGTCTTTTGATATTGTTTTGGTTGAGGGACCCCTAGTGGCCGAAGTTTAATATTGTGCCTTTAAGACAGTACGTAATATTTCAACATATTCAGGACTTTCTGAGACCTTATGCAACCTCTTCTTTAGGAATTTACTTTAATATATTTAATATACTTATATATATATTTTCCAAAATGAGCAGTGTTCCTCACGGGCTCTTCCATATGGCTCGTCATCTGTTCCCCCCTCCCCCCACCCACCCAGCATACTGGGAACCAGTAGCACCAACAAACAATCACTGGCTTCAAATTCCGTCTCGTTTGATTCAAGATGAATTTGACTAGAATCTAAAGTGCAGAATACAAGTAGATACATTTTTGCAGTTTTTCAATCGGTCAACCTTATATATTATATATTGTGTATTTTTTATCTATTGTAAATTAAGTGAATCTATTTGTCATTTGTCATCAAAAGCTACGTTTCCACAGCCTGTTTGAATATTTTACTGACAGTGGATGTCATCGGTTCGTCATCATTTCATCTTTATAACTTGACTCAGCATATTTTACTCCTGTAAAGTTCAGCTGTTTAATTCATTCCCATTGTTGCCATTGGTTATTTGTCCGTCTTAACACTTTTACTGATTCAACGTTCCCACGAGTGAAATGAATTCTGTTTTAATATTCCCTGATACTTTGGGTTTAATGCCTTTGTGACACTGCTTCATTTACATCTACAGTTGTGATCCTGAATTTCACAATAACCTGAGTTTGTTTGAATTCTTTGTGGTTGATGTAAAAACGTGACAAACAGGAAGGAGCTGGTGTCGCTTGCTTCAAACATGTTGACAAATTCTCAAGTTGAGACATAATGACCCAAGAATCTGTTCTTTTTTCTCTCTTTCTCAGTTCCACCACTTTATTTCACAACCCGTCTGGAGTAGGTTCAATATTTTGATCGTTTTGAATCATCACAAATTAATCAAAACACTGGATGATGATGCAACGTTATGGTTTTCAGACAGAGATCATTTCGGTAGCTTCACAGCTCGAAGCCTCGATCCGACTAAGATGAAATGATTTTGAACGTCAGACTAACTATCTACAAAACAAAAAAGAAAGAAAGAATAATTATTTTCTGTACTCAAGTACATTTCTCTATGAGTAATATTCTATGTGTAGTGAAATATGTTCATCATTTACATATTCCCAGAATTTTAAAGATTTTTTTTTATTTATCATTTTGCCTATTTTATTCTTATTTATACTTTCACATGTTCTCTTGTCTATCTCACATTCTATCTGCTGCTGTAACAAGGGATCAATAAAGTTTATCTTAACATGTAAACAACATGTTATCATTTAAAATAGGGAATAAAACATTGATGCACCTGTTGTTGTATGAAAGTTTATATATTTTTTGCTATTTACTGCATTTTGTACAGATATAAACTGCAGCAAAACCGAACTCCATCTGAAAAGTTAACAGTTCTGTTTAATTTCACTTCCTACGGATGAACCGTGTTATTAAAGCGTGTGAATCCTTCGACGTGAGGAATAAAACCATGTTGTGGTTAATTCGGCGAAGGTGAGATGTTGATTATTCAATGAAGAAACCAGTTAAATGAGAGTTTACTGGTTTAAAGGATAAACAGAGCCAACATGTCATCCAGGTTCATCACTGATCGACACGTGGCTTGACTTTGGGCTTCAACGTCTTTACGACAAGTTCAGTTGTGTGTCGCTTATTTCTTGGTTGTGTAACTTTATTTTATAACGTGTGACATAACAGCACATGTGTTGGGGTTAGGTAATGATGCTAAGCTAACCGGAGCTAGCCTCGCGGAGTCGGTTCCATGGTCTCCTCCTCCTCCCGGCTGCGGATGGTCTGGAGCCACTTGGTGAACGGTCGGATGGGAGAGATGGCTTCCAAAACACAGATGCCCACCCCGGAGACAGCGCTGCCCGGGCGGCCTGACCCCCTCCAGGTCTCCGGTAAGAAGCTCCACGGAACACAGTTAGCTTTAGCACGTTAGCTGCTGCAGTGACCTCACAGCAGCAGACACACACACACACACACACACACACACACACACACACACACACACACACACACACACAGCTCGGTTTGTTTATCTCCTGTAGAGTCGACTTCCTCTCGCGTGAGGAACTGGTGCAGCTGGGACCACATGTATGTAAACATACACACATCATACATGTACATGTACATGCACACACCATGTGACACGTATGTTGTTCATAACTCCAAAGAACTTCACATCAAATATAACTACAGTACATAACTGTGTACAACTACAGCAGCCTCCTGATGTTACTACAACAATACTCATGTAAAACTAAAGCAGCCTCATGATATTACTACAACAATACTCATAAAACGACAGCAGTTTCCTGATGGTACTACAACAATACTCATAAAACTACAGCATCCTCCTGATGTTACTACAACAATACTCATATAAAACTACAGCTGCCGTCTGATGTTACTACAACAATACTCATATAAAACTACAGCTGCCGTCTGATGTTACTACAACAATACTCATAAAACTACAGCATCCTCCTGATGTTACTACAACAATACTCATATACAACTACAGCTGCCTTCTGATGTTACTACAACAATACTCATAATACTACAGCAGCCTCCTGATGTTACTACAACAATTCTCATAAAACGACAGCAGTTTCCTGATGGTACTACAACAATACTCATAAAACTACAGCATCCTCCTGATGTTACTACAACAATACTCATATAAAACTACAGCTGCCTTCTGATGTTACTACAACAATACTCATAATACTACAGCAGCCTCCTGATGTTACTACAACAATTCTCATAAAACGACAGCAGTTTCCTGATGGTACTACAACAATACTCATAAAACTACAGCATCCTCCTGATGTTACTACAACAATACTCATATAAAACTACAGCTGCCGTCTGATGTTACTACAACAATACTCATAATACTACAGCAGCCTCCTGATGTTACTACAACAATACTCATATAAAACTACAGCTGCCGTCTGATGTTACTACAACAATACTCATAAAACTACAGCAGCCTCCTGTGTAAAAGTTATCTTCACATCTTTAAGACATGACCTGGCAAGAAGAAGATATGTAAAATTTAAGTCTAATCACATAATACAATCAAACCTGATGTCCCAGTTCATCAGAAAACACACAAACCAAATGTTAATGACTTAGATACGAGTGTGTCTGTGTGTGCAGGAGAGTTTTGCATGTGTAAACAGACTCGACTGACAGAGACCACTGCCCTGACTGCTGCACCATGTTGGCAGTCAGGGCAGTTGGCACCAGCCAGGACCCTCTTCACTACAAGTGAGGCTGCTGAGTCCTGGCACATGATGAATAGATCTGCACTGGCACTGAGCATCACACACACACACACACACACACACCCCACACACACCCACACACACACACACACACTTGCTGCCCTTTAACATTATAAAGATAAGACTAAAACAAACAGTTAGTTGTTCGGTTCCGTGTTAAAGAAACAGAAGCAAATAGTGAGATGACGAGTTTCAATTACAGGCTTGGTTTTTGGGTATAGTTTGGATCTGGCTGGAGTGGAGTGGAGTGGGGGTGCGGAGGGGTTAGGAGGGCGGGGGGGCCATTGCGGAAGGACGATCAGGACGGTGGCGAGGGTTCAGACGGAGTGGCAGACATGCTGGAGCGTCGCCAGGGCTCCTCGGGAACGCTGCCACATTCGAGAGAGACGAAGAAAGAAGCACAGAGGACGGGGGAAAGCTGTGCCTGGAGTGGAGAGACCTGGCAGGGCTTCCCCTCTTTTGTCTGTGTGGCTCAGGGCTGCAGCGCCAGAGGAAATCAAGAAATGTCCAAACACAGTTGCAGTGGTGGTGGACGGGGACGAGCTCCGCCTCGCCTCCGACAGAAAGAAGGAAAAGAACTTCCAACGGACGGAAAACTCGTCTTCTGAAAAGGATACGGAGCAAAAAAAAGGAGCCAAAACAAATGTTTTCCCTTTTCTTTAAATGAAATTCCGCATTGGAGCGATTGAATTTTGTGCAACGTGGCCGCAATTTCTCATGAGCTGACCTTTTAATGTCCGTGGTAACGAAGAAGAAATGAATGAATTGTGTTTTTTGAGAGCCAAACAACATCCGTGACCTGGACGAGGACGAACGTGTGACTCCAACGGTTCCACTTGTGGCCAGAGGAAGGCCGACCACATGCCGAGCAAGAGGTCTGTCCCTGAATGCTTGTTGGAACTTTCTGTATCTAGATGGAAACGTTTGTGTTTGTGTTCAAGTGTCTTGGGACGACATCAGTTTAAGTTTTGGAAGTAGAATCCTGGTTCTGTTATTCAGAGAATTTTGTGTTTCAGTAAACTGATCTGAAGGTTACGAAGCAGGCCAATTGGAAAAGAGCACCAGAGCTTTATATCGTTAAGTTAGCTGTTGACTCGTTTTGTTTTGAATAATAACCTTTTGATCTAGGATTCAGAACTATTCATGCAGGGAGATGGATGTGATTCTTGAACTTTTAAATGTTTGACGCTTTCGACTGAAAATCATAGATGATCGGGTCATAAATAATATTTGAGATCCAAAAAGATTGAAATTACTTTGCTAAGCCGGCTCTTTTAAAATGTTGTGTGAACTTTGTCAACATTTGGGACAAATGAGTAATTATTTAGTTTCACTGATTGTCTTCAAATAGATAAATTGTTTTGTTTTTAAAGTATCAGTTCGTGAAAAACCTTCCAGAGTCTGATATTGATTCTTTAAAATATCTTATTAATCCTTCACACTACACTTTTTAAGATGGATACAACTCACTGAGAAGTAACAAGAGTTCTGATTGGTCAGTTATCTCTCTATCTACCTATCATTGTTCAGTTCAATAGCTAAGTAGCTTCTACTTTTACACACTTATTGATCTGGACACTCAAACTAGTCAAGTCTAGTTTAATCTGAAGCAAAATAACGGTTGTGACAGGTTCTTCAGACGAGCTCCAGACCAATGGACCCAACTTTAGTGAAACCAAAACTCACAGATCAAATGGAAACAAGTCAACAGATTCCTGAGTCTTGATTCAGAATCTCAGGTAAAGAAACTCCCCGACCCCGACTCCCAGACGAAGTGAAAGCAAAGAGCTAATGAAGAAGTTGATCCTCATCACCAGCTCCTGCAGATGTGCTCAGACGTACAGCAGCTGCTGGGTGCAGCTTTCTTAATGAGCAGGTGGGAATCATTATTTTAGCAGCTTGCTGTCGCAGAACGTGAGGTTTTCATACTGAGTCTGCGATCATGACAAATTAGGGATCATTGCCAATATTCTAAATAAAGACGTATTGGCCAAAATATTGGTATGATCATATGATCCCCTAATAATCAATATTGTATAATACCAATTATCAGCCATATCATCCAGAACCAGTATTGTCCTGCTGTTATCACTGAATGGGAATGAGTCCAGCCTGCAGCCAGGTTTCAGGGATCACCTGTAGAAACACATTAAAGCTCTTTCTCTTGGATTGAACTGCCCAACCATCACATACCGGTGTAGTATTCCGGTGTCCAGTATCAGACTCACAGATCCGGTGAATCCAGGTGAGGCTGTGTATCTGCTTGTCCATCACGAGTCTCGTAAAGTGCCTGTGCAGTGATATCAGGTTCAGACGGCCACTCGCTCTCTATCCATCCACCTTTTGTCACAGCCGTTACCTTGACAACACCGAGGGATTCCACTGAATGAATGGGTGAGTGAATGAACGTGTGTTTGTGTGCGATTCCATCAGGCTGGGTCTCTTTGTTGTTTACACCACGGGCTGATAACCTTGACGGGGTGAGCGTGACGGGCATCTCAGATGTGGAGGAGCTGTAGAGAAAAGGATGGAGATGAAAAGATGGAGGGGAAACAGAGGCTGAGAGAGTTGAACTGTGTCAGCACTCGGATCTTCAGAGTTAACGTTTAAACCAAGAAGATCCACGGAGACTCGTGATGAAACCGGTTCATACAGGGAACAAAGACTCGACAGGGACACTTAACAATCCAGGAGAGTCTGAAGGTCGTGAACGTGTCAGTAGACATGGCAACGGCTGGAAATCGGCCCCAGCTCCCGTCGGATAGAAAGTTAGAATACAGCAGGATTATCAGGATTCACAGGAAGTGGGCGTGTTGACCGGGTTTCTAATACGCAACCGGATGAAACTCGCAGAAGAGATTTGAGAACTTTGGTTGAAAATGGCCGACACCGGTGTTAATACGTCGTGTCCTCCCTCCTCTGTGATCTGAGCCTAACCCTTACCCTGACCCGTTACTGCTCGGAAAATCTCCTGCTACGTTCTTCATGAGTGAAAGGTTTGAACGATAGGTTCGCGACAATCTCCTGAGCAGCCCCTGCCAACAGTCCACGTTCTTCAGAACTCTGTGCCGAGGCCAGAAAGCCATTTCGTGAACCACCAGACGTACCTAACAATTTGACAGATTCCAACGTCTGAAAGGACCCAATCAGTCCTCCATCTTTTTTAAGTGCAAAGTGCGTTAAGTGCTATTTCCTGCCCCCCCCCCGCCTCGACCACACACTGTCTCACTGCTAATGGCTCAGAGTGATTGATCGAGTCAAACCCTCAGGGGATCGCACACGGACACACACACACACACAGACACACACACACACACTGCTGTCAATCAAGCAGATGGTAATTCAATATTATCATACAGTTTATGGCACCGGCACTTTGCTGAGCAGAGAAACGCAGAATCAGGATTTCACAGAGACTGTGTCCTTTAGCTTAAAATATTATATACACATTAAATGCGTGTGGGAAATGAACATTAATCTTCAGCAGGTATAATATACAGCCACATTAAAACACCTGGTAACTGGTTTTAACGTTGTGGCTGATCAGTGGCACGTGGATCCACGTTTCAGAATGAACTCAAACTCAACAGTCGAGTGATAAGACGTTCTGCTTTCTCATTTCTTTTGTGGATTTCACCGATCGGGCTCCCTTAGGCGGTGGTATGTGTGTTACGTTTCGTGCTTTCGTCATTTCCCGGATGTTGTGTTTTTTTACCACTAGCTGCATGTTTTGGATTCTACAGCTTCCTCCAGACGACCTGTGCGTTTCGAGCTGTCGGCAGCAGAACAATAAGGAAAATCTCCGATGGTTGTAATGATGGGCAGCAATAAAAATGACGATGGCAATCAGAGCAGCTGATTTAGAGGCTCAGATAGAAGGAGAGAGAAGTAAATGGAGGGAGAGATACGGGTGGAGGAGAGAGATGTAAAGGGAAGATGATAAGGATGGGTTGGGGATGGAAGATGAAGAAACCAGGCAATCAGAGAGGGAGACAGAGGAGGAGGAGGAGAGGGTGGGGGGTGGGGGGGAGGTTACTTTGGAGATTTAATTGCAGTGCAGTTGAGGCAATCTTTTCTGTGTGTGTCTGTGTCTGTGTGTGTGTCTGTGTGTGTGTGTGTGTGTGTGTGTAGACTCTCCAATCTCCCCTAGCCAGACATTAGCTGCAGTGTTCATTTATCACTGTCAGGTCTGGAGCTCCAGGGGGTGAGAGGGGGGAGACCCTGCACGTTCAGCCCAGGCTCCTCTCTCCTGTTCGGGCAGCGAGGCCCTG
>CM076734.1:17528592-17571092 GCA_038501795.1 Pseudopleuronectes americanus | reverse complement strand
ACTGATTTTTCTACTGAGAGTCAATAGATTGTGGAAAACAAGATACAAATAAACAGAGCAGGGAATCGTTCTCCCCGAGGCCCTATTATAGTGGGGCATGGATTAGGATGCTATTGATGCCTGACCGCTCTGAGCAGACTGTGTGTGTGTGTGTGTGTGTGTGTGTGTGTGTGGTGTGTGTGTGTGTGTGTGTGTGTGTGTGTGTGTGTGTGTGTGTGTGTGTGTGTGTGTGTGTGTGTGTGTGTGTGTGTGTGTGTGGTGTGTGTGTGTGTGTGTGTGTGTGTGTGTGTGTGTGTGTGTGTGTGTGTGTGTGTGTGTGTGTGTGTGTGTGTGTGTGTGTGTGTGTGTGTGTGGTGTGTGTGTGTGTGTGTGTGTGTGTGTGTGTGTGTGTGTGTGTGTGTGTGTGTGTGTGTGTGTGTTGTGTGTGTGTGTGTGTGTGTGTGTGTGTGTGTGTGTGTGTGTGTGTGTGTGTGTGTGTGTGTGTGTGTGTGTGTGTGTGTGTGTGTGTGTGTGTGTGTGTGTGTGTGTGTGTGTGTGTGTGTGTGTGTGTGATGCGTGTCCAGACCTCCCAGTGACTCCTCCAGCCAGTAATGAATCCATCATTAGACCTGCACCCCCCGCCTGTCTGCCTCTCTCTCTCTCTCTAACTTAGTTTAACTCTTCCAAACACTCACAGAACAAGTGTCTGTCAAACCGGGGGAAAGCTTCACTTGATTCATCGATTAGAAAAGTCTCGGTGAGGAGAAGAGAGCGAGTCTCTGCCGGAGGAAAGATGGACGTGTGTTGTTTGTTTAACACGGTGACTTGGCAGAGTGTTGAAGATGGAAGCTTGGCTGAAACCAGGTGCTTCTCACACCTTCACGTCTTCAGGAGAAACAAACAGAAGATGTTGATGATGATGGGAATATTCATTGTTGGCTAAATATTTACACAAACACACACTCCACGTCCACACACACACAACACATGTTTATTATTTAAAACTATTTAAAATGATTCGAGATGAGCTCTGTTTTCAAGGAAAAGAAGAAACACACTTGAAAAATGGTAAATTCTGTCTCTATTTTATATTTATATACATATCTTAAAGATGCACTAATCATAGTAATTGACTATAAATGCAATGCACAACAATATATTACAGACTCACACAAAATTATGGAATATTGTCTGAATAAAATAAGATTACAACGGTGGGAAGTCTTACTATTTAAGGTTAAACAGGTGTTTTGCTCTGCCAACGTTTTGAGAATTCATATTTCATTCAGCCAATAGATCCCTGACACACCCCCCCCTTCAAGAGAGGAAAAAGACAAAAGACTTGTTGTGACTCTCATGTTTCATAACTCATAAAACGTTCATTCTCACCAGGTCCCTGTTCTGTGAAGAGTCTGAGCTTTCATTACTTTATCTTTTTAAACTTTATCTGTGAGAAGTTGTGGTTTTTCAGGCTCCAAATTGCAAACGTCAGAATAAAACTTCTAAAATATTTGATCTGTTTTGACAGGTATAGTTTTGCGTTGGCAGGAAAATAGAAACTGATGAGATTAAGAACTGAACTGGCTTCAGGCATAAGACTGAGGAATGAGAACTAATAACTAAATCAATAATGAGACTTGAGTCCTTTCTGAGTGAAACAGGAAACAACAAGTTCAACCTCCAAACAAAGTCCAGACTCATTCCAAAGCCCTTCACATTCCAACATTTATACAAAGTGAACAATAATAAGACAACTGCAGTTAAATATACGTTAAGTGGACGGAGGATCTCTGCAGCTTTATTTTTATATTTCGGTTCCAGCCACCACTTTATTTCTCATCCTGTCCAAGATGAATTTATTCCTGTGAGATCGGCCCGGTGAGGCATTCATTTAATACCGACCGCCGCTTTGTCTCTGTTCGCCCAATATCTACCGAAGGAATCCATAAGTCCTGATATTAAAAAAGTAATAAGACGGAGAGTCGAGCGACGGAGATGTGAGAAGAAGACGAGGTTCAGGGTAACGGGTCAAACTCATTACCACCACCAGCTGCTGTGTGTCTTGTGGAGTCAGCGTTTCCTAACGGGACAATTAGGGCTTTGAATCACGTGGACCTTTCTGAGGGAAGGTGCCTGTTTCTCGATATTCAGGTGATTCCATTTTGAATTCATAAATACTCCCAATGACGACTGAGGGGGTCCCGTCTGTTCTTTGGGGATCGACCTTCAGACCATTTACAGGAAGTTGAGACAGAACTAAAACTATTGAAGAGGAAATAGAAGCTGAAGGGTTTGTTATGTGTGACCAATCAAAGACCTCGAGTTGAGACTGAAATGTTTGTGACGTGATTTACTCGTCGACCTCAGTGGAGTTAAACCCATGTGTTTGCTTTGTGCAGGTAGAACCGGCCACAACGAGGTGGTGAGGGTCGTCTTCCATCCCGAGAGGATCAGCTTCTCCAACCTGCTGAAGGTCTTCTGGGAGAGCCACAACCCGACTCAAGGTAACACACAGTCTGGGCTTTAAAACAAGCTTCTTTCTAACGAGTACTGTTTTTAAAGGGTTAAACTGAAGAGAAGAAACACTGAGATCTCAAGAATGATAATCTCGTACAATTATGCCTTTACTCTTGATTTCTTGTTTTCCTCTTTCAGTGGCCCTCGTACTCTGATGTAGTTTTGTGTTGTCTTCTTGTTTTCCTATTGAAATGTTCCAAACAAAGAAAAGTTTTTCAGACATTGTTGATTAATTATCTCGTTAAGAAACTTCTGACTTACCCAGATCAGCTGTCTGCTCATACGTTGGAGGCAGAAATTACAAATTGGATAAAAGTGTGGAGCCAATCAAAAAGGCCGAGCAGCTGAGAGAGAAATGATGAAATGATGAAATGATCGGATCACAGGAAAAAATGAAAACTGCGTTCGGTTCTGCCAAGACAGACGACTCATATTTTTGGAAACACTTCTGGCTGTTTCCAGATGATGTGATGTTCTCTCTGCCAGGATGAAAGCACCTCATGTTCAAATCCTCATACTTCTGTGTGTCTTTGTGTGTGTGTCTTTGTGTGTGTTGTGTGTGTGTGTGTGTGTTCAGGGATGCGTCAGGGGAACGATACTGGGACCACGTACCGCTCCGGCATCTACACCTACACCGAGCTGCAGCTGCAGGAAGCCTTGGCCTCCAGAGATCAATACCAGCAGGTAGACGAGACTGCAGGATGAATCCTTCCTCTGTTAATCACTCCATCATCATCATCATCATCATCATCATCATCGTCTGCTCTCTTGTCCACTCCTCATCCATTTGTATTTAATCGGTCTCTTCTCTCTGAGTCCATTTCCCAGCACTCTCGCTGCACATCCCTCTGTCCATCAGTCTGCATCAGAGACACTTCTGATGGCAGCAGATGGAGACGGACATATAATGGATATTTGTCTGCATGTGCATGTAACACTCACCATATATACCCATATGCTGTTTTTAAGTAAACACACAAACACACACACCATACACACACACACACACACACCTCTCCCTCTCTCTCCTGCTGAGACTTCTGCACCACCTTGCCACCAACAGGGCTTGTTGCCATGGAAACTGACGAGGAAGAGGCTTCTCTATTCAACTCTATTCTTTTCTCGTTCTATTCTGGTGGAGTCTGGTTCTTTTTGTTCTCAGCACTTCTTCCTCCTCGAGCAAAAAAATCTGGTTCTGAGCTTCGGGCTCTTTTTAACGGACGTGAAACCATAAAGACAAAAGTGCAGTTTTCATACAGACGCGCTTTGGATCGTTATAAATGCCCTGAGTGTTTAAGTGGGACATTTATAGCGGAGACACGTGTCCAACAGAAAGGAGGAGGGAACATGTAGGAACACTGGGAGACAGAGACACTGAATATGCTGACAGGTGGAGAATACAGGGAGTGGGGGACTGGAAAAGAAAAGTTGACTCGTGTGACGTTCAAAGTTCAAAGCTCGGTCACCAGGAAGCAAAGGACTTATTTTAAATGAAAGGAAACTAATACATATTCTTAAACTTCACTTTAAGGTGTTGTGAACATTTAAATATCTTCACTCTTATTAATACCGTTAATTAAAGGACAATTTCAGCTTCGTGTATTTGTTTCCTCCCTTTTGAGGGAAAGATCAAACCGCTGCATCGTTTGTGAGGCTCACAGCTTTGTGTCTGCATTTGTGTGTCCGTGTGTGTGTGTGTGTTTGTGTTTGTGTTTTGATTGGTTGTGGCCAGAAGCTCTTATCCATGATGGTCGTAGATTGACAGATGCTCACAACAATTTCTCTCTGTCTTTAAACTGTGACGAGTCCGAGGATAGATTCTTCTTCTCCTCGTCGCTCCATCAGAACCGCTCTGCGTTGTGTTTCCGCTCTTTTCTCTCCTCACCAGATTGCCTCCCCCACCCTATCCCATCTGTGTGTGCTGTGCGTGTGTGTGTGTGTATGTGCATGTGTGCGTGCGCGTGTTGGCCTATAGCAAACGCACTCCATGCCAAACCATCTGGGCCTTAAATCTGTCCTCCACAAAAATCGCTTTAGTTGCAAAACTAACACACACACAGACACACACAGGTTTGTTCACATTATGTTTTGGCTTCTTTTTAATGTTCTTAACTTTGTGTTTGGTCGGAGGTCATGTGTGTATCGTGTTTCCTTCACATATGAGCGTCTTTGTGCCAGAAGCCATGAGGACGTTTCATATACTGTAAATAAAGACCGACGCAGTGTCGATGTCACTTCCTCCCGTTGCAGGAAGTGAAGCCATCATCTCAGATACTGGCGGCGCCATTTTGCTCTTCAAAATTCTACAGAGAAACCTGCATTTCTCTGATCTCATTTTTACACCATGGAGAACATTGGATATGTTGACTATCAGCTCACTATCCTCCCTCCCACCAGCCAGAAGCTAAGCCAAATTATCCTCGGACTCGAACGCTGCCATCCGGCACGTTTGGATTCCCGCTCGACCAATCGCTGTGGATGTAGATTCTCTGGAGGATTCACAGCGAGCGCGTGGGAGCGTTTCATACAGACACAAAACCAAAAAGAATAGAAATATGTCAGGATGAAACAGAGCAGCGAAGATGTCGACGTGGAGGTTTCCCACGTCTGGACAATCTCCTGCTGCTTTCTTCATATGTCAGTGATAAGAACGACTGAAATGGACATGCACCTTATTTGAGAAAGCATTTTTCAATTGTGTACTCTGATGTTTGAGTTTGGTCCATGTCCCATCTGCTAACACGGAGATGATGATGTAAACTTAGGGGTGCTGTTGCGTCGTCCGTCTTTAATCACAGTCTAGAGTTCCTCTCTTCCCTTCGCTCTCACCCACCCACCCTCACTGACTCTGTGTAAAGTGAGTTCACGCTCATCCTTCCAGAGGATGGAGCCTTCACAGGTCGACTCTCTTTGCCTCCGCAGTGGCCGCTCCTTCTTCTTCCTCCTCCTCCCAAACAAAGTGAAAATGTAAAATGCATCACAGCACAGAGGACGCACCTAGCAGACACTTCCTGAATCCTCATTAATATCCGCTCTGATCCTTGGAATCTCTCTCTCCCCGTCTACGTTCCAGCCACGTTTCATACGCCCGGGTGTAGAACATGTAGAGGACAAAGTGAAATAGAGATGGAGGAAGAGGAGGAGAGAGGAGGTTAAGGTGATGGAGGGAGGCAGGAGGATGGAAAAGAGAGAGAGCGAGAGAGAGGGAGCAGTGTGGTTAATTTGGTGTCAGGGTATTGACTTCGCCACCTGGCTTGATTGTATTGTTCACGCAGAGAGTGATTGGGGAATTTGGTGTGTGTCTGTCTGTGTGTGTGTGTCTGTGTGTGTGTGTGTGTGTGTGTGAGGTACAACAGCACTGCAGATAATTACCTTGCAGGCGGCTGGCGGTTGTCTGCAGCATGAAAGGAGCCTCCCTTTTCTCCTCCTGCCTCCTACCCATCATTAGGGTGTGCACTGCATCTAAAACGGCAGATGGATGGAAGTGTGTGTGTGTCTGTGTGCGCGTGTGCTTTATGTAATAGTGTGTGCTCGCTCAGTGGGTGCAGCATGGGTGCTAAAGCAGTGTGTACTCATTGTTCTGGCATCTCTTTCTCTCTCCTGCTCCACTTTCCTCTGGTGAACGTTCATGTTTCTGCTCCCCGGCACCAAACAGCTGATTCTCCTCTGCTTCTCTTCTGCTTCTCTTCTGCTTCTCTTTCCTCTTTGTCTATGAAAATCCCTTTGAACCGCGGCGGCTTCACCTCTCCTCTGCTCCTCTTGTTCCTCTGTTCCTCTTGTTCCCCCTGTTTCTCTCTCTCCTCCCTCCCGGGTGCTTATCGCCGTTGTTCACGTGTCCCCTGCTCTACCAGTGCAGTCAAGGTATTTGCATTCCAAATGAGCAATCTACTTCTCTGACATGCAAATGAATGGATGTGAATTATGCATTTACAGCCGGCTGCTAACACAGCAGAAAGGAGGACCTGTGTGTGCGGAGGCCATTAGAGCATTATAATGGAGAATGCAGTCACTCTGGGTCTCACAGGTAGCGATGGATTGAAGCCAGTGCTTCTAGTTTCCACTTAAAGAGCCTGTAGCCACTTATATTCATTATCTGAGAGGGACTGTCCACTTTAATGTGTTAATGCTTCAACCTGTAGAATAACAGGAGGCTCTGTAAAGACTGTTGTGGCAGTTCACTTGGATTCACAGCAGCTGCAGTGGTTTTCAATCAGGACGACACAGGACATGTCAGTTTTGTCAAATGACTCCTGAAGCTTCCTTTATGTTTATGACCTTCATCTTTATGTTTTGTGTGAAACAAACTCATTATTTGGCAAATAGATCACAATTAGCTCCATGCTACGTCCGGAGCTGTGGATGTAAAGACGATTTAAAGATTCAACGTGCAGAAAAAACCATTTAAATCCAGAGGTGAGGAACGGATTGTTCTGCAATTTCTCCAAAAATGAAGAGGGAGAACTTAAAATGATCCCTGAAATTTGACTTTATCTGAAAAGTCTTCCAGAAGGTGTGAGAAGACCGATGGACGACACATTTCCACCTCCTCCTGTTGATCAATGACATTTCTCCCTTCTTTATCGGTTTGACCTCATCTTCTCTCAGGAAGATGTAGTTTTGTGGTTGTGTTGTGTGGAGCAGATCATTTAAAAGCTTTCAACACACTCGTGACCCAGCTGGTCTAAGATTTATGATCCTGTATCTTCCCCGTGGATCAGCGTAGAGCGGAGCACCCGCCCTGCCTCAGTGTCTGTGGGAATCAAACCCGCGGGATTGGCTGCCTCACGTTGCGTCAGAGGACATTTGCACAAAGTTTTGAGTCTTTCTCAACTTCTCCTCCTCAGTCGCCGCCGGGCGTCTTTTAAAATCTCTTTAACTCAACGATGAGAATCAGCCTATCACAGTAATGGGTTTGGATTATGTCTACGTGAATGTTCCCATTATTCCCACATGAGGACTTTAGTGGATGAAACTTTCTTTGGGTGATTTTCTGATGTTGTTCTTCTCTGACTCAGAGACAAGAGGAGTTTATCCACAGCGTCTCTGCAGATAACTAAACAAGTAGGAGACTCTGACATCTTCTCAATGACGTCCACTTTGTCAAGTGACAGCAAATCAGTGAAAATATGATATTTCAAAGGGCTTTTACTTTGAAATGCTACAACAGAATGTCAGGGTATTGTCGGAGTGGGACTCTGAGGTGATGAACTGTCGATGTGACGTATAAATGAATCTGTGGAAACAATCACACTCTGTTATTTTGTTGCTTGAATTTAAGTTTAACTAATTATTCACACCGTGGTCATGAGACATCCTTAATTTTTCTATATTTCAATTCTCAATTGTCTCTGGAATACTTTCAAAGGATCATAATGAACAAGAGTGAGGTGAAATATCTCCAGTTTGTTATTTTAAATAATATTTGATATGAGCACCTTTTGATTCTGAAGAGCTTTAGTCTCACTTGGTCTTTTTCTCCTTCTACTGTGATTTGTTTTGACTTGGTTCCATTTCAAGTTATTCTATCTCCTCTTTCTTCTGTTAAAAGTCTTTTATCTTTGTCTTTATATAAATTATCCTTCTGAATATCATAACTCCGGCCTGAATCTCAAACTGCAGCTCAGACAGAAACACCAAACCCCCCCCCCTGTCCTGACTCACCGCCGCGCTCTACCTTCACACTACTTACTCAAATTAAATTGTGGTGTCAGTACAGTCACGGTGGGAAGTGTTCACAGGAGCTGATGGATCAAGCGCAGACGCTCTCTGTCCATTAGAAGACGAACACGCCGACGTTACAGCTTTTGTCTCTCTGGTGTTTTCTGCTGTTGAAGCATCGTGACCTCGTGGGTTTTGTTTGCTGACTTGTTCTTTAACAACTTCCCTGTGCGCTGACGTCAATGGAGTTAAAAGGGTTTTCTAACAATTAGCTCTGACTAACTATTAGAGGCACCAATGTGTGAAATTACCCATCACAGCTTAAGGCCTGATTGTTTTCGGTACTAAAAATACACAGAGGACTTTGTTTTCTATTATTTTCCCCCGGAGGAGTTCATTCCAAATCAAACTGCCTGAGAAGATTTCTACCATTTAACACTGAGCCTGTCTGAACATTTACTTTATGACAAATGCACGAATCTATACGTGCAGAACAGAAACAGTATTAAAGTGTTTCCTGTGTTTCAGTTAAAAAGACTCAGAAGTTATTAAAAAAACCAGAGTTTATCTCCAATATTCAGCAGGAAACTGTGAGAACATGAAGAGTTCTGAGCAGAGTTTGGTGGATTTGTTACAGCAGCAGCTCTTCAGGTTCAGGAAGCAGAGGATCATGGGTAATATCCAGCGTTCAGAGTCTTTCCTTGTCTCGTGCTCGGACTCCGAACAGCAGGGCGGCTCCTGAAAGGGAAAACATGTAAATGTCAAAACCAATTCAGCTCCACAACACGATTAAATATACAACTCTGCTGTAAACATGCACACGTGCACAAAATCACAGGAAACACTCTTCCACCAGGAATTAAACTTTCATGAGTGTGTGTGTGTGCGTTTGTGTTTTTGTGTGTCTTTTTTCATGTGCAATTTCTCTTTGTCTTTTACCCACACGCCATCTGGTTGAGTAGTTTTTTTCACGAGGAGGAGAAAGTGTCATCACCAACTGATTCTTCTGCGTACTTGTGTGTGTGTGTAAAGTGTGTATTTGTGGCACAACGCTCGCAGCTACACACGTGCTTTCACATAACCAAATTAATTCCATGTCATGTTTGTCGTGTGAAGCCCTGAAAAGTGTCGTCCAACTGGAAGTCACATTCTGGATTCCTGTGTTTGTTGTCATTTGAAATCCAAACGATTTAACGGCGACTGTGATTCTCCTCCAGGTTCTGACGGAGGGCGGCTTCGGTCCAATCACGACAGAGATCGCCGAAGCGAAGCCGTTCTACTACGCTGAGGATTACCACCAGCAGTACCTGAAGAAGAACCCCGACGGGTACTGTGGCCTGGGCGGAACCGGAGTCTCCTGCCCAATAGGACTCAAGAAGAAGACTTAGATTGACAATGGCAGGGATTTCTTTAAGGCTCTAAAATGCTTACAAATTCAAGGGTTAGGGTTTCATTAAATAAAACTGCATGAAGCTTCTCTGATGCGTCGAGGCAGCACGTAGCTCCTGCCTCTTATCTACAGCAGCCGATAAAGTAAGAGTGGCTTCAGGTGAAAGTAAGAAAGAGGAGACGTTAGGGAGCGAGTTCAGACACATGGGACACACCCTCCCAGTGTGGAGGCTTCTTTATACAGAACAATGTCCCACTATCCATAACCTTATATCCATAACCTTATATCCATAACCTTATATCCATAACCTTATATGCCTTGCGTCAGCCTCCACAGCGGTTTGGGATATTTTCTGATTGAACTGACAGGTCAACTATTCCAGTGCCTGACTGTATATTTGAGTGAATTGTAAAAGAAATGCAACGACGTGTGTCAATCATGACCCGTTTTTATATCATCAAATAACCAAACTTTCTACCTGGGATGTCACAAAATATTTAATTTGACTCCATGTCCAATCTGCTAACATGGAGGAGGATGAGGGTTTATAACCCCACACTGCAGCGAGCCACTAGAGGGCGACACTGTTTTGAGCCGTCGTATCGTCCAACTTTCTGCAAAAAAATTTCATCTTTTCTCTGGTTTGAGCTCCAGAAGAAGAAATTGATTTGTTTTTCTGTTGCTTGTTTTATGATATTATTCTTTTAAACTGATGTAGTTTTATAGTTTTTATCATTAAAGCATTAAAATCTTCTCAAAGCAGTTCACTTTGCCTTTTCTGATTCCTGACTCGTGATATTTGAACCTGTGAAAACTTGACGTTTGCAGTTTGGAAAGAAAACTTAAAGTAAATGATGCGCAGCAGTTTTTTTACACAGAAATAAAATTTACACAAATTTTCTTTAAGAAAAGAACATTTCCCCCTTTTTTTTTCCAGACTCATTAAGTCGACCTTGGATCAGTTCATCAGTGAGTGTTTTTAAACCTTTGGGCTAAATTTGATTCTCACAAGGTAAAATAACAGGTTGACAATGTGGAAAGAGCTGTGAGGTCACAGTGACCTTGAGCTTTGACCTTCAAATCAGTTCATCTTGGAGTTCATTTTTATAGAACAAACGATGCAGAAAAGGTTAATTTATCTTAATATTTATTTTCTCAAAAAATATATATAAACTTGTCGATATATGGATACCAGAATTTCTTTAACTCCCCGATATCGGTATCCATGGTGTTGACCATCAAAAACCCTCAGGCTGTTCTACTCGTGATTTAAAGCTTTGATGTCATTTCTGGGAATTTGTCCACAAACATTTCTATATCCTCTATTTTAAATGTTTTCATTTCCCTGACTCCTCAGGCCGGTTTGAACAGGAGATGAAGAGAAACCCTTGTTGGTGTTTGCTCCTTTGCGTTGCCGTGTCGCAGGATTTTGGACGACCTCCTTCCTCTGGTCTCCGCCTGCAGCGATGTTCCAGTTCGTGACTCGTCTGTCATCGCCGCTGATCTGTGCACGGGTGTGTTTGTACAGTATATGTGTCTGTTTTGATGGTACAGCCTGTAAACACACACACACACACACCAGCAGGAGGAGGCTGGTGCCAGGGCCTCTGAAGCCTGGCATCACCATCACAGAAGAGAGGGACAGAACCGAGAGGAAGAGGAGGAAGAGGAGGAGGAGTAGGAGGAGAGGAGTCTTTCTGGATGTGGCAGAGCGCCACCTTGGATCTGTGCTGCGTTGGAACACCTCCTGCTTTCAGGATCATGGCTCGGCCGTGGGTTTGATAGCAAAATCTGACTGCTTGGTTTTGTTGGAAATGGAGCTCTGACGATGGCTCTTTTGCAAATGCTTCAATTCTTTTTAATAGAATAAAAGTAAATTCCCCCCAAGAAAGAAGACTTATCTTGTCTCACCTTTAAATCTTCTCAAATTCAGATGGTTGAAGAATTAAAACTACTGGAGATTAATTTATATATAATCAGCTCACATCTACAGCTAATTCTGAACTTGAATCCACTGAGATCAAGTGTGACATCTGCTTAATGGGTCAGTTGAACAGGAAGCAGTTGTTCCCTCGGCCAGGGACGTTCATTCGTCTGTTTATTTGTTTGTTTGTGAACAAGATTACACAAAAACCACACGACAAATTACCACCACACTTACAACAATGATGTGATACGAGTCAGGAAAGAACTGATTTAGTTTTGGTCCAGATCGATCAGGAGGCATATTGAGGATCTTATTTTCTCTTTAACGTTGAAGAATTGGATGTTTTTGACAGTTTCAGAAATTTCTCATTGAAACATTCACAGATCTTGATGACAGGTTTGTTTAGGGAACAGTTTTGACTGAGTGTGTGTGATTGGATGCAGCAGGATTGAATTTCAATGACCAGTAAGACCTTGGTGGAGGTTTGAACTCCACTGGGAGATATCACAGTTTAGTTGGAGGTTTCCTCTGTGATCTGGATCTCATTCTGGATATTGATCACATCATTCAACACATCTCTTCTTAAATCCAGATTCATCTCACACTAAACTCAGACCCATCAGTTAGACTGCTGGGTTACCCTGCCACCGTGTGGCTTTTCCAGGTAACACAGTCCAACACCAAGTAGTATGTGTAAAAGATATAGACTGTATATAATTACTTCAAATAAATTCAATATAAGGTTACAAATTTGATGACTTTCTTTAAAAAAAAATTATTTATTTTCCAAATGAGAACAAACTGACTGAACTCTATTTTGAAGGGATTTACCGGAAGTCACCTGTCTCCATGCAGCTGAGATGAATCCGCGGTAAAACGTTTTTCTTCACGTTTTTATTCAGAATTCACTTTAATATCAAATCACATGTTTGAGCTTCACCGGTTTTATTAACTTTTGCTCGATTAACCGACTTGAAATAAACAGCAGAACCGGAAATGACGCGTAACTGTAGCAACAGTAAACTTCCCTCAACTGAACCTGACGACAGGTAACAAAGAATTAACGATTCATTCAGTAAAAACCTTTATATAAACAATCTATGGTAAATACAGGTTTAAAAATATCTCCTGCCACAAACTACACGTATTTTATTGAACTGCGTTTAGTTCAAGTTTCATCAATTCAGAGTTTCAGCTCTAACTTTTAGTTTTCATCATCTGTCTTTCATCATTATTGTATTTTGTTCATCTGAAGTTAGCCAGGTTCGTGTTTCATTCACGCAAAGTTTAAAATTGATAATAAATTAACGCTAAAGCTGTTTTTGTTTGATTAAATTACTGTACGATACTTTTGTTTAACTTGTGACACCTTTTTGTCAGAAAAAGTTTTTACAGAACAGGCTCCTAAGAACCGGGTCTTTCTTCTCAGAGAACTTTAGTTAATTGTCATTGGAACTTTATTGTTGTGTGTTTGTTTACATCTCAGGGCAACCAGGAGGTCTCATCGTCCAGAGATGTCTGCTGAGATACCAACGGACAGAACGAGTCCATCCACAGATCCGAGTCCGTCCCGTCCCCCCCCAGCCTCAGCCTCAGCCTCAGCACCGTCCTCCGGAGCCGGTGGCGTGGAGCTCCAGGGCCACACACCGGACCTGCCCTCCCCTCAGGGTCAGCCAGTGGTGGCCCCCCCCGCTGAGCCCGGATGACCCCATGCCCCCTGGACCATCCCGACCTACAGCTGCCGATCTGTACACCTCTCAGACGGTCAATAAGAACATGGAACAAGTAGGTTATAAAGTAAAATTATGATGTAGATCTTTCATACTGTGAAACACAAGTATTGATGATGTACCTGTGAGCGCTGGCTTCTCTCCAAAGCTCCTGTTGTTCTCGAATGTTCAACAGTGATATTAGTTGGAGCGCTCTCTGCTATGGAGAAACATTTCCTGTTTCACTCCCACTCCTCACCCTGCAGTTCGGACACTTTCCTGAATGAAGAAGAAGTTGAGGAAGACGTCACCTTGGCAACCCAGTGAGATTTGAAAGGTTTTTCGTGAAAAGGGCCGAACCCGGTGTGAATGTGCTCTTAACAAAAACACTGAGCTGGTGCTTATGCTGGAACTTTATTGAGAAGCAAATATTCACATAAATACAATATCAAAGTGATGTGACGTCAACTTTAACCTCAGTTCTTCCTCTCTCCATTAGATGGCAGCAGAACCTCAGCATTGCGCCCCCTGCCTGTCACAGAGAGTGAAACGTGTGTGTGTTTGTTTGCAGGCTGAAGCTCGTCCCTGTGATCTGCTGCTGCACATCGAGCAGATCCACCAGGTTCTAAAGGAGCACAGCCGCCTGCTGACTCTGCTAGCAACAGGTCAGTGTCTCACAGAACAGATGGGCCCATGTGAGAACACTGCAGGAGATTCACAGTGTTGGTTACAATTCTTACAAGTGACAGGCGTAAAAATGAATTATATCTATATATACAATAATAAAAAACAATCACAGAAAATACAAATATATCCGGATGAAAAAGAGGAGTCATGCTCGTTGAAAACCTCAGACTCACAAACCAAAACCCATTAAACCGCCCAGGGCAAAAAGGTTCACGCCTTAAACATTTTTTTTTCAAAGAGTTGAAGGCATCTGATAACGACGTGTGGGAATGTGCCAACAGAACCTGGGCTCAGAGTCTGAGGCGGCTTCCTGTGATCGGCAGCAGGTCAACATCATGGTGGTCTCCTGCTGATTTGTTGTTGTGCAGCTGCATCACCTGTATTTTTGTGTGTTTACTGTCGCTGTACACAAACATCTCCAGTCGGCTTCACTGTGATACACAAATGATGCAGTCGTGATAATCAACTTCACCAGCGACCTTGTAAACTCTGTGAGTGAGGAGAGTTTAAGAATCCTACCAGGCTCCTGCAGGAAAACTGTTTTCAGACCATTTACTTTATAAAAGAGGCAGAAAAACAAATGTATAAAATATAATCACAAAGGAAACGTCACATTCTCTCGGCTCCTGAACGCAGACTCACAAGAATATATTATAAGTAAATACAGATATAAAAATATATTTTCAAGCGACACTATCTAACTTTTACTTTGAAGCAACACCCAAATCTGCAGCTCTGACTCTGCTGCTTAACAGAAAGAAAATCTCAATGTGTTTGTGATGCACCTGGGATGGTGGAGCTCTTGCTTGGAGCCCCCAAAGTCCCCTGAAACGCCCCTGCTCACAGATCACAAACATCCCTCCATCCCTCCCTCATCCCTTCATCCTCTTTCCTTCATCCCTTGCTGCTCTTTCCCTCAACTCGCCCTCATCCCTTCATCCTCTTTTCCATTTCCGTTCACACCCTTCGATCATACGTTGCTGTGGCCCTGTTCTTGCTGGTGAGACGACCTTCGATGACCTTTACTGTTCATCACTGACAGAAAGAATGTGAGTGTGATGTTCCACGGCAGCTGAGAACAGAAGCAGTGGTTATCATCTGTACGCCTGAGGCCTTCAGATCTGAGTCACACTTTGGGCAGCAGAACGAGTCCCTTGTTTGTTAACGGCAGTGAGATCTTTCTGGCTGCAGAGGTTGTAGCTGTGTTGGTTCCTGTGGTGGAGCTGACGTCGTTCTTCTTCAGCTTCTTCTGCAGGAACGTGGGGCAGAAGGTGGAGATGTAAGCGTTCTTAAACCCCGTGTTACTCAAGCAGTAGACCAGCGGGTCCAGCAGGCAGTCGGTGTAGGACAGAACCATGAGGCTGTCGTACACCTGCACCACGGACCTCTCGGTCTGCTCGTCCTTCTTCAGCCGAACCCACATCAGCGCCGCTCGGCCCACGGCGCAGGGCAGGAAGCAGATGGAGAAGACCACGGCCACAGACATGACCAGCCACACGGCCCTCCTCAGCTTGGCCTTCTCCCCCACGGTCTTCTTCCTGAGCCGGTGGACGATGCGCACCGTGCAGTAGATGAGGATGACGAAGGGGATGAGGATCTGAGAGAAGAAGACCACCTCCCTCAGAGTGTCCACCACTGTCTGGAATAAAGAGACAAGCACAAGTTTATTGAAATGCACATCGACAACAAGAGGCCTGTTTATGATTGGTGGATTAAGTATTCCTTAAAAATACGTTCAGAAGTAAAATCTATGTTCGGAATCAATGTGGTGCCGTGGTGGAATATAGCAACGTGTAATTGTTATTATACTTATGATTCTCACGATGAGGATTCATCACCCCGAACACTAAATCTAAACTTCTATCAGCTTTAAACTATAGTTATTTCAATTATTGATTAACTATAACTATTTTAAGTTGCAGATAAATATTCTGTAAATCAACAGATTCACAAATGGATGAATCGACTAATTATGGGAAATAGAATGAGCATCGGCCTCAGGTTGTGACTGCAGCAGCTGCTGTGATGGAACTGAAGAGAGGAAATCAGATTAGATATCAAGCTAATCTTATAGGAAGCTGCAGTTCTTATTTACTCTCACGAGTTAGTTCCCTGATCATATTGTTGCTGATGCTTGGGAAGAGAACTGAAAGGCAAAATCAAACAAAAACCTCTTCTGCTGTGGCGTTGCGTCCGAGGCTGTTGCAGCAGCCGTCCTTCTGGAGCATGGTGGGGACGGTGAGCGGCAGCAGCAGCACCCAGATGATGATGGAGAACTGGGGAGAGTTCTTCAGCCTCCTGACAAAGTTCCTCCTCCCCAGGTGGACCACGTTGAAGTAGCGGTCGATGGTCAGCGTAATGAGGAAGGTGATGCTGGCTCCTCGGTTGAGGAAGAGCATGAAGAGCATGATCTTGCACACGGCGTTCTCCTCGCTGCGCCGCAGGCCCGACTGGTAGTTGTGGATCCTGACGGGGAGACAGACCACCAGCAGGAAGTCAGCCACCACGATGTTGAAGAGCAGGATGCTTTTGTTCTTCCAGAACTTGAATCTGAAAAGGGAAAGTTATTCACACAATTAAAAGATTAAACATTAAAGAGCAGAAGAACCTACATTTTATTTTAAACCTCTTCAGAATCTTTACGTTGACGCTGTGATGAATTTACACAACAACACAGACACACTGCGACTTTGTGTTTTGTGAATGGTGGATTTAAAAAAGTTAAATTAGCCGGGGCTCCTCTCCTGTCTGCTCTCTGCTGACAGTGGTGTCTGCGTTTCTGTTGCTGATATAGAAAACCTTTTAATGTAAAGGATAAACAGCATATTTACGTTTATTTTCTGATTTCAAGTTCTATACATTGAGTTGTATTTGTATTTTCTTATAGTTGTCACTTCTGAAACGTATTTCCACACAACCCGGTGGAAAGTTGTGGTCGAGGAAGAACTTTTGATGCAAATCTGGATTTTTTTTCCCCAGAGAATAATTGATGGTTCTTAATGAAAATTTATGAAAATAGAGCGTGTGCTATTTGCTGCAGCAAATAGCACACGCTCGTGTTTATCAGTCGATCTCCGACCACGGAGCGGCTCCGCTGGTTTCATCTGATCGAAGATGAGCCGAGCTCGACAGAGGACGTGTCTCTGATGCACAAGTTGTCAAAGTGTTTAGAGAAGCTTTTCATTTGCATCCCTGGATAGTTTTAGTAGTTTCCGGTGCATGAATCCTTTGCAACATAAATTACTCGCTTTAGTTTTAAAGATAACTTGGTTCTTGAGTTTTCACGTTTTTCACATCAAATCGTTCAGTTTCAGAAATATGACAAACTGTCGATAAACACACTTTGTCAACTTGCGTAATAACAAACAAGTATTCAGGATGTTTAACACTGTCGCCATCGTCTTCTGCTGAGAGCACGAGTTTATTACTGCATAGTTCTGAATAGTAATAAATCACTCTCTAGGTTTATAGAAAGCACAAGAAAAACTAGGACAAAATGATTGTGCCTGATGATTCCTCATTAACTTCCTCCTGATATTCACGTTTGAATCAATCAAAACACAACGTCAGGACTTTACGCCTCCTGCTCGAAAAGCTCACGTTCATATTCTTGTGTCTGCGAAGAAGTGATGGTGAGGTTTGGTTTCCTCATACCTGAAGATGAAGATGAAGAGGACCGACAGGTTGAGCGGCAGACCCAGCGTGAACTCTCCAATCATCACCCAGGAGAGGGTGTTATACGTGACATTTTGTTTCACAAAGCAGTCGTCAGTTCCATTATCTGTAGACATGTTTTTGCTGATGGATAAAAATAACAGTGGAGGAAGTCGATCAGTCGTCCTGTTGGATGAGGCCCCGCAGCAAAGTGAAGAAAGAAGAAGAAGAAGAAGAGTCACAGAGTTGTATCCTCCGCTCAGGCTCCGGTTCCCCTCCCGACTCTGAACCCGTGATTCTGGAGCTCCGTCAAGCCTGGACAGCCCCGAGCCCGAGGTCCCCGAGGAGGAGGAGGAGGAGGCGTGCACTGTGAACACAGGGAAGTGCTGAGCACAGCAACACCTTGTGTCAGTGCGTCTGTCGCCTCTGTGTGTGAGACGCTGATTCTGAGGACAGGAAGAATATATAGTGAGCGAGAGGTGTGGTTTAGAGAGAGAAGATCTGACTGGATAGAGACGTATGAGTGATGGTGCATCATCTTTCCAGTTAAAATGTCTCCAAGCAACAGGTTATCAGTTATTCAGAATCAAGGGGAGATAACGTTGCAGCAGTGGAGGGTGACTTCCCTGGATAAATTCCTCAGGAGGCCATTAGAAAAACAATCATGCCTGCACACGTCGAGCGTTGTGCTGGGAGATCTTCTGGAGAACATCCCCTTTAATAACAAACTGTTCAGGTCTAAGACCAAAGGGAAACTACATAATACTCATCGGGTTATAAAGATCAAAGACATCTCAAAAGAGTTTGGAAGGAATAAACTGCAGGTTGTTATTTAAGAGATAAGTTGTGTTTTTTTCTACTCAATACTTACAACACAACCAAATACTCACAACACGACCAAATCCTCACAACATGATGAAATACTCATAACACAACCAAATACTCAAAACATGACTAAATACTCATAACACAACCAAATACTCATAACATGACCAAAGACTCATAAAACAACCAAATACTCATAACACAACCAAATACTCCTAACATGACAAAATACTTATAACATGACCAAATACTTATCGGAGGTATGAGCTCAACTGATTTAAACCGTGTTTTACTCCTTATCAGTATTCGTGCATACTCACGATGTAAAGCTTTTAACTATTCTAAATAGTAACTTTGTGTATTTATATCAGACTCCACACAGTGTGTGTCTGTCCCAAGACTTGATGTAAGTGACATAAGAAGTGTGAAGTATAGCAGAAGTGACAAACTTCTGCTATAGATGGCATGTATGAACACACGTGTGGTTTGTCAACCATGTTTCAATCCACCACAGTCATTACAACATCCCCTCTCTACCACCGAAGTTATGATTGAGTGTTTGTACACACTCGTCCTGAAACATCCGGTTCCTCCTGTGAGGAGGAAAGACTGAAAGAGATATACTACATCGCATCACAGCTGTGAATATTGTTATTCTGTTGATTTGCTTGAGAGAAACTTCTTCCCAAGTTTCCATGTTTTCCTTTTCCCAGTTTAAAGTAGTTTTTCCTCACTGTTGATTGATTGATTGATTGATTGATTGCTTGATTTATTGATTGGTTGATTGGTTGGTTGGTTGGTTGGTTGGTTGGTTGGTTGATTGATTGGTTGATTGATTGTGTGCCCCCCTGCTCTTCAGTTTCAGGTGTTGCTTGTTCTCACAGCCATTTGTCAAAAGCTGCAAGATTGTTTGTGTAAAACTTAAAGATATTATTTGTCGTCATTTTATGTCAAAGACGACTTCATTTTACACGATCTTTGATTTTAATTCAGCTTCACAACATTTGAGCTTCATGGTTTCAATTCTCCCCCGAACACGTTTCTCCTTATATTTTCATCTTTCATATAAATATCACACGTTATTTAACACAGAGGTCGGCTTATGTGGTTATGAAAGATTTGGTTAATCCTCTTGATGCAGATGATCTGAGTCATATCAACATGGAAATAAAAAAAAACGTTTCTCTGAATAAGATCTCTCGTCATCTCTTAAAATAACCTTTATCAAATCGTCACGATGATCTTTTCAACGGAATTTACAGTTGGCACAGTTTGCTTGAGAAACTGAAAAACAAATTCATATTTTTTTGTTCTAACCACACGGACATCTCACTGGTTCCTGAGTACCAGTTTCAAAACACCAGTAATGATTCACCCACTCTTTGAGTTCTAATGAAGAGTGAAGGTTACCACAGGTTATCTCTCATGCTCCACACACAGTTCTCAGAAACTCAGCTCATCTCCCTCTCGATCTAATCGTCTCTCTCTTGTCTTTCTCTCTGTGTGGGTTCGTTCCCCCCGCTCTGACTTGGCTTTATCAAATTAATATTATTAAACTGTGAAATATCAAACCTCAATTACATGTCTTTGTGTTACAGGTTGAGAGGTTGAATGAGGAGATGTGACAGAAAACCTCTTCACTCTTTTCTCCTTGAACCCTGACAACCATCCTCTGTGTTGTCTCAGTCCCCTCAGCTCCCAGCTTTCCCAGCTTTCCCAGCTTTCCCAGCTTTCCCAACTTTCCCAGCATCATCTGCTCCGTCAGATGGGAGGAGGCCCCACGTCCCTCCTGCCCCAGCATGTCTCAGTAGGGATCAGCCACTGCCTCGCTCCACCTTGTCACCACCACAGTCACAACAACCCAGCTTATCTGACCCAGGTTCCGTGGTCACAAGTCCAACCCTGTGTCTAGAAACACCAGCAAGAGTTTAGTGGATTAACAAAGAGTTGGTTCCTCATCTGTTCCTCCTCTGTTCCTCCTCTGTTCCTCCTCTGTTCCTCCTCTGTTCCCCCTCTGTTCCTCCTCTGTTCCTCCTCTGTTCCTCCTCTGTTCCTCCTGTTCCTCATCTGTTCCTCCTCTGTTCCTCCTGTTCCTCATCTGTTCCTCCTCTGTTCCCCCTCTGTTCCTCCTCTGTTCCTCCTGTTCCTCCTGTTCCTCCTCTGTTCCTCCTCTGGTCATCAGGGGTGTTGACACAGGGTAGGAGAAGATCATCTGGGGCCCCAGAGCGGGGCCTCGAGAGTGGCTGATTCCATTCATCACTTCACAGCAGAAACAATTAATGAAAACCTTATTAAATTCTAGGATCGGTTATTTAAAGGAGACTGGAATGACTTTGTGGACTGAAACTAATGTGTGTGCGTTTGTGTGTGTGTTTGTGTGTGTGTGCGTTTGTGTTTGTGTGTGTGTGTGTGTGTTTGTGTGTGTGTGTGTGTGTGTGCGTGTGCGTGATGATAAATAATATTAATAAACTTTATTTATTTAGCACAGTTCATACATGACATGCAGCTCAAGTAACACAAACACACAACTACAGTCTAAGTACCAACCCCGGTCAAGGCCCGATGGCACCAACTTTCTCACACTTTGTTAATCTCGAGGTTTGGTTGAAGACGAGAGCGTCTATCATGTGTTTCCTGTGTGGGTGATGAGCATGTGTGTGTGTGGGTGCGATAAGCGTGTGGTTGTTTAATGAGCATGTGTTTTTGTGTGTGTGTGCGTGTGTTTGTGTGTGGGGGGTAAGGATGAGTTTGTGCAGATCTGGATCTATTCATTTAAATGAGTTCTCTTAGGGATGTTGGGCCTTGGTGGAGATATGAGCTAATAGTTGGATTAATGTTATCGCAGGCGCTTGAAGAACTAGTTTTGTGTTGTTGTTGTGTTGTTGTGTTGTTTAACTAAGCCACCTCCCACGTTTCTTTTGTTGCTTTCAAAGTGCAGGAATGTCAAACATCTATCGCTCGGATCAACGCTTTATTATTCAAGGTGCACGTTAAAGCAACAAAGGATAAAACCACACCCTCTTCTTCTCCGTGTGAGGAGCGAGGCTGCAGCAGCGTGTTGACACAGGAGATTCCTCCACGTGAACTAATCACAGTCTGATGATTCACTCAGATTTCATCCACACACTTCTCTCACCTGACCGCAGACCAGGGATCAATCAACAGTTATGTATTTATAGATTCTCATATTTCAGTAGCGGTGTTTACACCAACAAACTCACCTGAGAAACAGAGAATCCGGCTCCTTCACACATTCCTTTCTACACACGTCATCAGCTCATATTCACGACTTCACCCGTTTGTGCTTCTATTGTTTCATAAAGCAAATATTGGGACAAGTAGAGCAGAATAATCACATGAAAAGGTCCAGGTCATAGTAATACCTTGTGTACGTTTCTTACATGTATCTGATTATTGGAGTTTAGAAGAAGTTTGCTCTCATAAAGTTTTTATTTGATCTCACGTGTTTAGGAATCATAACACACGAGAACGTTGACAGTGTTTGCTTGTGCTTATGAAGGATCAGCTCATACAGCTGCAACACTGCTGCATTCCTGTCGGGACGACTTGTCGAGACTCGTACGTGTACTTGACCCTGAAAACACCTACCGGCCAAATTACTTGAATTAATTTAGATGAGTTGCAGCGATCCCCGTGTGAAGCTTGATGAACACGCCCCCCCCCGCAGATCGAATGGTTTCTTCCTGAGGTCATGCCCCAACCCGCAATAAAACTTTTATGGGAATCGGTTCTGTAGTTTTTTGAGTAATCCTGCAGACAGACAGTAATCATGTCACTCAGCAGAACACACACCTGCTGTTACACACTCGTTTATTTCAATCCACTAAATGTGTCTCATTCTGTTTTTTGTTTCCTTTGAGAAACTTGGGACGAACACGAACGTCTTGTCTTACGATGTCAAAGAAAGTGGAAAAATGAAATCCTGGATCCAGACTAAAGTTCACTGAGTTTTGTTTGTATCGTTTTTGTGTAATCATGCTTGAAAACAGACAAACAAACCACCAGCAAACACACAACAACCTTCTGGGCAGAGAGGACTTTCAGTATGTCCCATATCTTACTTGAAATTAGGCTGTTTGGTACATATGTTAAATAAACAAGACTCGAGCACACTGCTGGTACAGGTGTGTAGTATACTTTGTACACATTAACACAAAGTAAACAGAGACACGTTGACATATCTAAGTTCAGTTTACACCTGTGTGGGTCTTCACTCTGTGTGTGCAGTGTGTTTCAGACACTGACACATTGTTCGTTGTGCAGATGTTCGCTGAGCTTCAAGTCGTTCACAGTTCAGTCTTTGTTTGTGTCGTGTGGACAAAAGGGGGCG
Organism: Pseudopleuronectes americanus; assembly: GCA_038501795.1. Lineage (NCBI taxonomy): Eukaryota > Metazoa > Chordata > Actinopteri > Pleuronectiformes > Pleuronectidae > Pseudopleuronectes > Pseudopleuronectes americanus. The sequence goes on along the minus strand of CM076734.1, from coordinate 17,548,395 downwards.
TCGGCCTCGTTCTTTAATCAGGTCGTTAGTAGAGAGCTTTAAAACTTTAAGACTTTAAAAGAGCTTCGACAGAGTGGAGGGGTCATTCAAAGGGAAAAGGAATCTCGGTTGTGTTAAAATGAGGAATGAGGAATATAGAGCCGACGCTCTTTACCCAAACTCTGAAGTGTGTTTGTGTTTTTGTGTTTGTGTGTGTGTGTGTTTGTGTGGGGGGGGGGTTCCCCTCTTCTCGTCATTAATTCATTATTTGATTCCCGTAATATCTCACAACACAAACGTCTCCTTGTGTTGTCGGACGTGGCGTTACTGGTGACACACTGATTAGTAACTATCAGGTGATATTAAACACACAATCGCCAGACAACAACACACCTGGTCACTCGTTGTAATGTGTCACTACTGATGACGTCATCCAGGTGAGATTGACCCCTCCGGTGACTCACGCCGTCTTTGTTCAGTCGCGACTTGAGATGATTCATAATCAACATCATAAACTTTGTGTATTCATTTACCACTCGATGACCCCTCGAGGTGTTTTCCTTTCCACCAGTTTAGCCATTCACACGTTCATTCACACAATGCATCATGCATCACTCACACACATGTTGTGTCAGTTGTCAGGGGCAGTTTGTGTGTCGGTGTGTTGCTCAAGGACCCTTCAGTAGCAGAAGTTTGGCTTCTCTAGTCATCAGAGGGCGGCGGCTAGCCCAGTCACCTCACAACAAGAGGTCCTCGGTTCAAATCCCAGGTTGACCGAACTGTGTGTGTGGATTTTGGTCTTTGTGTATTTGTTTTGTCTGGAGTCAAAATGATTCATTATTAATCACGCACCATGCAGCCAGGTGAATTATTAATGAATGTCTTTAAATCACCACAGGTTAGTGAAGAGCTTCCCAACGTAATGAGGGATGGTTTATTAAAACTTGCTTAAAAAAAGAAAAAAAAGATATTTACAGTATAAATCCACCAATCTGTCTCTATATATTTACACAGTATAAACAGTTGTACAATTCATTTAATCCCTATTAATGAGCAGCTTCCTGTATGGGGCCTTTTTAATAAACTCTGGTCACACATGCGTCTGATTTTACAAATCCAGGAATTCATGCTTGTGAATATAATAGAGACCCTTCTTCTCTCGTCCTCTCGGTCCTGGTGGTTCTGGAACGCTCTGTGGTGGTTTGGTTTTATTCACCGAGTCTTAATCCAAACCACTGGGGCTTGTTTTCACAGTGGGAGCTCAGACTGGTTTGACAGATAAGATTCCAGCGCTTGGAAGGAATCTCTCATGGTCGTAACTCGGCCGCTCATTTCATTGTCCAAGTCAAACAGGAGAAACAGATGTGCATACTTTAGCTGGGAGGTATCGCCCTTAATAGAAAGACCCTTATGTTTCCCTCAAGAAAATCCACCAACATTAATATGATTCAGACAAAACATAGATAAATAAAGATGGACGAGGCGTCTCCACTTCCTCACGTTGTACAACACGGACTCTGAGGCGTGTTCCTGGGAAGTGAACGCTCAGGACCGACCCACTGTGAAACTGTCGAGTCCCTCACTAAGGGGCTGTTACCCACAGTTCATAGCGTTGTGACATTAGTAAACAAATAAAAACGGCAGCGTAAAAAAATCAACAAACAAGCACGGAAGGAGCAACCGATCCTGTCGTTGACCTGTTGTCATAAAGTCAAAACACACACGCCATGCAGCAGCTGTTCCATCGACTTCAAATCACGTTGTTGCGTTGCGGCTTCGGCGTGTTTCCTGTCGAGCTTTCTATCGGCAGCGGATCTCCTCTCACCAGGAAGGGGAAGTAATTGGAGAGGTAAAGACTTTTGAACTTGGTGCTGCAGAAGCAGTAGACCAGCGGATCCAGCAGACAGTCCATGTAGGAGAGCACCATGAGGCCGTCGAAGGCCACGGCGGCCCCGTCCTGCAGCTTGTCGCTCTTGTCTCGGACCCGGACGATGAGCAGCAGCATCCTGGCGATGGTGCAGGGGAGGAAGCAGAGGGAGAAGACCACCATGACGGAGGACACCAGGAAGACGGCCCTCCTCAGCTTGGTGGTGTCGCCCACGGTCTTCTTCCGGAGCCGGTTGACGATGCGCGCCGTGCAGTAGACCAGGATGACGAAGGGGATGAGGATCTGAGTGAAGAAGACCACCTCCCTCAGACTGTCCACCACGCTCTGAAGTGCAAAGAGAAGAACAAACTTTAATGACATGTTCATCAACAGCAGAGGCTTGTGTATGACTGGTTGAGTAAGTGTTGCTCAACAAATGTGACAAAGGATCAGAAACGAAATTGAAAAAAACACTAATGTTCAAATAAGTTTATAAAAGATAGAGAGAGGGAACATGAAATGAAAATATTCTCTGAAAGTTTTTGTTTTTATCGTATCTTTTTCCAAACGGGCATGTAGTCAGACATGTGTTGTGTAATTTGTGTAATTTGACTCACTCAAACTAAAGCTCTGGTGTGTCAGTGTAAAAATAGCCCTTGAAACAGGCTCCATTATAAGTGGATGAGATAATCCCCCCCATTACTACATGGACAATTCCATGGACCCACATTCCTCATCTTTGGCTTCTTTTCTTCTTCATTGTATAAATCCAGCCTCTTTATTTTTATTATTATGATTATTTCCAACACTGTTATCGTGTCAAGCTGAGGAGATGTTTGCTCACATTAACCCTGTGTGTGTTTTATGTGAACTTTGAATTTCTCAAGCTCACTCAGCACTGTGCTATGTCATGAACACGACTGACAGCGTGGAAGTCATTATGAGACAAACAGAAAAACAAACAGTTTTGTTTATTTAATGTTCCATGAAGCTCGACTCTGGAGAATCCTTTGTCGGGAACTTAACAACACACACGACAGGTTTGCAGCCAATAAGAAGAACGGTTCTCGAGAAAGTCACGATTCGGACACGGAGCCCAACAGAGTTAATCTCCACGTGTGGCTCAAGGGGGCGCTGTTGCTCAGTAAAAGTGAAGTAGTGTTGCGTTAATTTTCTTACCCGGAGCTAAATTATCTTACAGCTTTCGTCGAGCTGCAGCAGTATTTAGTTTTGTATCTTTTACACTAGATAAACAAGCCATATACAGACAAACTGAGATTTCTGGAATTAGTAGGTAGACGGCTTTCCCTCGTGGATTTGATTCAAGTAATAAATATAGAAGAGAAAGTGGAAATCTACTGAATGAAGGATCTCAGGACGGTACCTTGATCAGAGTGTCATCATCCCCCTTGGCGTGGCTGTTGCAGCACTCGAAGGTCTCCAGCATGGTGGGGATGGTGAGCGGCAGCAGCAGCAGCCAGATGATGATCGAGATCTGAGGAGACTTCTTCAGGGCGCGCAGCAGGTTCTTCCTCCCGGGGTGCACCACGTTGAAGTATCGATCTATGGAGGTGACGGTGAGGAAGGCGATGCTGGCCCCTCGGTTCAAGAACAACATGAAGAGCATGGCCTTGCACACCACGTCGTTTTTGCTCCTCCGCTCCCCGTGGATGAAGTTGTACGCCTTGATGGGCAAACAGAAGAGCAGCAGGATGTCGGCCAGCACCAGGTTGAAGAGGAAGATGTTGTTGCTGTTGGATTTCCAGAACTTCAGCTTGAAAATGAAGAGGTGGAGGACGGACGCGTTCAGAGGCAGAGCCAGGATGAAAATTATAATCATGACAGCCGCATAGAACTTATACAGGTTCTTGTTTGTGGCTTCACAATCCTCGATGTTCTGCAGGTCGGTGAAGTTTGACATTTTGAACGGTTGAATTCACCTGTTGAGCAAGAAGGAACCTCACAGGGTGCAAAGTATTCTTTTCTAGAGTGACGAGGAAATATCACCTTCCAACAACACACGCAAAAAAAAAGAATCCTGCCAAACAAGTTTCTTCCGCCTCCTGTGTCTCTCCCTTCCTTCAGTCCTGGAGCAGAGTCTCAACACTCCTCCTTCCAGTCTTCTCTCTTGTGTTTTCTGGATCTCTGAAGTCGTTCTGGGTTTTTAAGTCTTGTTGTGCGAGAGTCTGGAACTGATTCTGTCTCTGAGCCGCAGAGCGACTGCTGCTCAGCCTCGTCCCTGTGGCTCCTCCTCACGGCCTGAGGAGGTGAGTCACCAGCTGCTCTCCCACTCCGGGGCCAATGGGGCTGAGAAGGGCAGAGTCAAGCCTGCAACATTTGAAATGCTAATTTTCCCTGAGGAAGCTCGGACCGGCTCACTTTAGATAACAAATGAAGACTGACTTGCATCATTTCTTCTTAGAATGATGAAATCAGAAGTTGTGAAACACCTCGAGTGAGTGAAACAGTCGAGCTGATAGAAGACGACTGATCTATCCAAGATGAAAACACTGTTTTTCTATTCTGAGGCCTCAGTAAATCCCGGGAGCTTCTGTTCCTCTCTGAAGCTCCTGGGTTTTTATAGCTGAACGTCTCCACAGATGCTCAAACTGCTGCGGAGGGACGTTCAGATATAAACTGGCAGATGTGGATCCCTGGGAATCGGTGACAGATTTACGTTTGGGCACGTGTGGACGCTCAATGCTCTCTACTATGTAAGGGAAAGGAGAAATGAGTTGCGTGGAATGCCGGAGTCCTGAGGGAGGAGGATTTCTGTAAGGAAGGAGGCGGGGTCTAAGCCAAAGCCTCACGCTCAGCTCCGCATGCTTCAAACTCCTTCTGCAGTTCGGAGACAAGTCCAGACAGCTCGTCCAACATCCAGCCTGTTTCCAAGAAGAGGTTCCTGAGCCTCTGAGAGGACGTGACCTCTGGAGCGAGTTGGATTTAAACAATCCACACAGGAACCTGTGTAATAATAAATGTGTTTGTTCGATTTGTTTCCCGAACATATATTTTTCTCTTGCAGTTCGTTGAATGGTTTTATTCAGAGACAGGATTATACATGTTTTATTATAAAGTTTTGTCCCGAGTGATTTAATTCATCTTGTCTTAAAATGGAATATATCAGTAGTCTGTCCCCTCGCTTAATCTTTAATATGTAACAATCATTAAAATGTCTTAAACCGACCGGATCATTGTTATATATTCAGTTTTCTTACATTATCTCAAATGTTTCCCTAAGGAAGAGGAGATCCAGGTTTGTTTTTCGCTCCTGGGAGATTTGCAGCCTGTCAGTGAGACAAACAATCCAACCACTGTCCCCTGAATACCGAGCAGAGCCGTGACTCCACTGACACTCACGGGAGAAGTTGTAGCTCCGACTATAAATCACAGGCAGACAAACCTCACGGGAGCTTGAGAGGTTTGACACTCCAGAGGTTCACATGTTTCTGCTTCGAGCTCCGTGAAGCTTCTCTTCACCTGCAGAGTCTCTTGGGATTATATCAGCCTGTAATAAGGTTTTTCTGATATTAACGATTCACATATTTGTGGAATTTGAAGTAATAATTTGACAGAAAAGTAGTTTGTGGCTAACGTCATTTATATCCTCTTATTTTTTAAATAAGGAAACCTTTAAATTTGTTCTTTTGTTCTTTGTGCTGTCTTATAAAGCACTAGAGAATAACATTGTTTTATTTACTATTTAAACAAACATATGTAAATGTATATTATTATGAAAAAATGTATGGATCTTGTTGTTATAAACATTTCGAGTTTAGGGGACTGATGTTTGTGAGTGTGTGTGGATTGTTGTTGTTTTCCCAGAACAATGGTTCCTCGGTGAGTTCGACAGACAGACGTCACTTCTGGAGGAAACGGGAGAACATTTCCAGGATGAACAGAAATAATTTGAAGGTCAGTGTCCAGCAGGAGCTCCAGAGGAGGGCGTCTCTCCACCAGCAGCAGGAAGTTGACATCGGGCGTCCAGAGGTTCACCGCTGCCTCATCAAAGCTCTTTAAAGATGGAAGCACTCAGCTGGTGAGCTTTCCTGAGTGCAGCCAGGAGTTTGGGTCTCTACAGGACTTTCACTTTGGTTTATTTACTCCTCAGACACCACAGAGAAAGACTCCGGCCCAAAACCGAGGACGTTTCCCAGGTTCAAATCCCAGTCCATGTAAAAGAGAGCCGGGAAAATCACATGACAAATGAAGGGAATGGGAATTTGCCATTTCAGTCACAACAGAAAACATACAAATCCACAGGGACGAGTCATTTAGAGGAGAAAGAGTCCAGAGGAATCCAATCAGTCTCCGAGCTGACAGCGTCTGCTCGCTCCGAGAGAAGGCCGAAGCATCAGGAGGCGGACAACATGGGTGAAACTGCAGCAAAGCTCTCGGGTGAAGAGGAGGTCAAAGGTCAGATTGAACCGGCAGCACCTCGAGGAGAAAGGCCCGTGGGATCCGGCGGTGTCACCTCAGAGGATCGGTGGGAAACGTTCCTCCAGCAGAACGACCCACGCGTCTGGACGCCCGAACATCCCGACACCGCGGGTGAATCCCATTTAGCGCAGCGTCACCACACTTCCCCCCCCCTGTGGGAGCGAGCAGCCTTCCCCCCCCCTGGGCCTGGAGACATCAGGAAGTTATTGTTAGTTTTGAGACAGTGAACGACCACATCGAGAGAGTCCCAAGCTCCGACATGGTAACTCAATCCACAGGCCGCCATGAAACAAAAACACACTTTCATCTCTGCCAGTGCGGCGAGTGGAGACCAGGAGGAAACGAGGCCTCGCACGGGGGTCAAAGGTCAAACACAAGCTTCAGCGAGCGACGCCCGCCCGGCCTCGGCACCTCGGACCCGCAGCACGTTTCCCACACATTCCTCGGCGAGAAGCGGCAGCGGCAGCGAGGCCGAAGATAACCAGTGTCACCACTTTCCCAAGCTCCCCGTCCCCCCCCCGTCCCCCCCCCCACCCCCGTCCCCCCGTCGTGGCCCTCAGGATTCCCAGTTAAACTGCTCAGACGCTCCCAGTGAGGATGAGGACGGAGGGATGTTACCATGGAAACAGAGCAGGACCTGAGCCCTGGATCTGGTCCAGTTCTTCAGCTGCAAAATATTACTCTTGGTAAAATTAACATATTGTTTACTTAGCTGTTTCAATTTCAATTTGAGGCTTTAACATTCTCAAATTCTTACATAAATTTACAGAAAATTAGAAAGTGGTGAACATTTGCATATTCTGGAGGAATTTTCAATGGGCGTGGCCTAGAAATTGTAGAAATTGTAGAAATTGGAATTTGTATTGTTATTATTATGATTATTATTGACCTGTCTTTTATATGGTATAAAGTTTGATGTCATGTGGTACCACCTGTATTCAGAAATATCCCCAACATTTATAAGACAATTTTTTATTATTATTAAGAAAATAACTAAATACATCCTAAATGTATATTTGACACATGAAGCCCTTGACTATATTCTACATCTCTTTTATTTCATTTTATCTTTGATTAAAAGTACAGTTAGAAGACGGGGGAAGGGGAGGGGGGGGGCGTGTTTGTGTGTTCGTTTGTTGAATTTACATAGAGAAATAATATTCTATAGTTTAATATTGTGTAAAACTCTTGAAGGGATTTCATAATAGGAGCCATGCCATATATTTTTCAAATAAAAGTCAGATCATAGCACTTCATAGAGTTTGTCCTTTGGTGTTTCAGTCCAGGTCCCATAATTCAACCAACAGTCCTTTGATGACACCTCTAAATTTCGGATTAAAGCCAACTGACTTGTATATAAAGGGGAAACACGATCTCAGCAGACTCAGTCTCAACGATTATTCGTAGAGGACAACTACACGGGAGTCTGCTCAAAGACAAAGTTCTTCAACCTTCAGTACTCAACGAACTTTGTTAGAATGGATCACCCGAGTTCATGGGACATGGAGCCGACCGACTGCTCAGGAGAAGAAGTAGGTTTCGTTTTAATCAAGAGAAACTTCAGGTTAAACTGTTTTTAGTTTTAAACCTCTTAATTGTCTTTTATTTATTTTACCTTACAGTAGCTTTACAGACTCTAAAATCAATTCAATCAGCTCTGTCTCTTTGAATATATCTGAAGTTAGGATGGGACTGTGTTTTACATGGTATGTGTATATTTGTGTCTTTCAGTCACCCAAAATCCTGCAGTTCCTCCGCCAACTCCTCCGGGACACAGCAAAGGTCAACATGGAGCTTGCAGATGAAAACGCTGCACTGAAGGAGGAGGCCAATGAAAAGGCTGGAATGAGGAGCCAGGCAGCAGCTCTAATGGAGCAGGAAAACTTAGCTCTGGTCGAAGAGATCAAAGCTCTGAACCAGCAGGCTGCAATGAACTCTTCTCTAGCTGGAGCGAACGCTGCTATGACGAGGCGGCTGTCTGAGGAGAACGAAGCTCTGGTCGAAGAGAACAAAGCTTTAAACAAGCAGGCTGCAATGAACTCTTCTCTAGCTGGAGCGAACGCTGCTATGACGAGGCGGCTGGCTGAGGAGAACGAAGCTCTGGTCGAAGAGATCAAAGCTTTAAACAAGCAGGCTGCAATGAACTCTTCTCTAGCTGGAGCGAACGCTGCTCTGACGAGGCGGCTGGCTGAGGAGAACGAAGCTCTGGTCGAAGAGATCAAAGCTTTAAACAAGCAGGCTGCAATGAACTCTTCTCTAGCTGGAGCGAACGCTGCTCTGACGAGGCGGCTGGCTGAGGAGAACGAAGCTCTCAGGGAGCAGAGGGTCTCTACTGTGAATCAGGCCCGAGATGACCATATAACAATGATGGAGGCTGTTTCAGCAGCAAGTATCAAAGAGGAAAAGTTGCAGAAGGAGCTGGATGTTCTGAAGGGGAAGATGACAGAGAAAGAGGAAGAAAACATCTCCCTAAAAAATGATCTTCATCTCCAGCACTTGGAGAAGCAGAAGATTGAAAATGACTGGAAGGGGAAGCTTGCAGCTCAGCAGGAGAGCTTCGAGGAGAAGCTGAAGTGCAGGGTCGAGGAAGAGGAGGCCAGCTTCCAGGAGAAAGAGAATCTGCTAAACAAGCTGAGGAACACAGAGAAGGAAGTTCAGGCCCTGATCCTGCAGAACATTCAGCTTCAGGTAAGATCATTTTAGATCTTAATCATATGGATTGTAAGTTTTTGTCATGTTTAGACTTTGAGGAAGAAAATGTTACTTATGTTGTGTCTCTGTCTTTTCAGAATCTCACCTCTAAGAACGACCCGGAAAATGTGAAGGACAAAAAGGAGAAGAAAGTACAAGTGGAGCGCGAGAAGAAGGAGAAGAAGGAGAGCGAAGAACAGAAGAAGAGAGAAAAGAAGGAGAAGATAGAAATGAAGAAGAAGGAGAAGAAGGAGAGCGAAGAACAGAAGAAGAGAGAAAAGAAGGAGAAGATAGAAATGAAGAAGAAGGAGAAGAAGCAGAGCAAGGAACAGAAGAAGAGAGAAGAGAAGGAGAAGAAGGAGAAGGAGGAGGATGGAAGTGTGAAGAGGAGCAAGTGGTTCTCCTGTTTCCACTTTTAAATCCCGGAGATATCATTGAAAATTGTAAATAAAAAATGAATAACAATGACTTTTTATCCCAGTCGGCTCTTTTATTGCAGATGCTGGTTGGTATACATCAATCTCAATGATGAAAACTAAACATTTATATGTAATTACTTACATAGAGTAAATGTTATTACATATGAATGCTGCATGTTATGATGTTATGATGCACTGCCTAATATCTAGAGTGTCACTCAGTAGAGCTCATACCTCACAGTGTTAAAAAAGAAAGATATTATATCACCTCCTTTAAGATATAAATCTAGTTATCTAGGGGATAAAACACCAATAATTTAAATTAATCAATAGATAAAAGGGTCTATTATATTCTATTAAATACTTTAAAGGCCCAGTTGAGGAAACGAAATATTAATAAGAATAAGAATAACTATAAAAATAAATAGATTATACAAATAATAATAAATAAAAGAGCCTGATAAAATTAATAGAAACAAGACAAAGGATGTGCATTGAAACACAAAGAGACTCTTTGCTGTTATTGAAAGATGTCTCGTGGCTAATCTGAATGAATCCTGTCTCCATGGTGACAGCAGCTACGTCACGTTGGGGCTGTGCTGGTGTTTCCCTTCTTGTGGATCTACATTAAGATCTCTGTTGCTTATGATTTTTAATTTCCAGCGGTTCAGAAGACGCTGAAACCAGAGATCTGAGCCCTGGATCTGGTCCAGTTCTTCAGCTGCAAAATATTACTCTTGGTAAAATTAACATATTGTTTACTTAGCTGTTTCAATTTCAATTTGAGGCTTTAACATTCTCAAATTCTTACATAAATTTACAGAAAATTAGAAAGTGGTGAACATTTGCATATTCTGGAGGAATTTTCAATGGGCGTGGCCTAGAAATTGTAGAAATTGTAGAAATTGGAATTTGTATTGTTATTATTATGATTATTATTGACCTGTCTTTTATATGGTATAAAGTTTGATGTCATGTGGTACCACCTGTATTCAGAAATATCCCCAACATTTATAAGACAATTTTTTATTATTATTAAGAAAATAACTAAATACATCCTAAATGTATATTTGACACATGAAGCCCTTGACTATATTCTACATCTCTTTTATTTCATTTTATCTTTGATTAAAAGTACAGTTAGAAGACGGGGGAAGGGGAGGGGGGGGGGCGTGTTTGTGTGTTCGTTTGTTGAATTTACATAGAGAAATAATATTCTATAGTTTAATATTGTGTAAAACTCTTGAAGGGATTTCATAATAGGAGCCATGCCATATATTTTTCAAATAAAAGTCAGATCATAGCACTTCATAGAGTTTGTCCTTTGGTGTTTCAGTCCAGGTCCCATAATTCAACCAACAGTCCTTTGATGACACCTCTAAATTTCGGATTAAAGCCAACTGACTTGTATATAAAGGGGAAACACGATCTCAGCAGACTCAGTCTCAACGATTATTCGTAGAGGACAACTACACGGGAGTCTGCTCAAAGACAAAGTTCTTCAACCTTCAGTACTCAACGAACTTTGTTAGAATGGATCACCCGAGTTCATGGGACATGGAGCCGACCGACTGCTCAGGAGAAGAAGTAGGTTTCGTTTTAATCAAGAGAAACTTCAGGTTAAACTGTTTTTAGTTTTAAACCTCTTAATTGTCTTTTATTTATTTTACCTTACAGTAGCTTTACAGACTCTAAAATCAATTCAATCAGCTCTGTCTCTTTGAATATATCTGAAGTTAGGATGGGACTGTGTTTTACATGGTATGTGTATATTTGTGTCTTTCAGTCACCCAAAATCCTGCAGTTCCTCCGCCAACTCCTCCGGGACACAGCAAAGGTCAACATGGAGCTTGCAGATGAAAACGCTGCACTGAAGGAGGAGGCCAATGAAAAGGCTGGAATGAGGAGCCAGGCAGCAGCTCTAATGGAGCAGGAAAACTTAGCTCTGGTCGAAGAGATCAAAGCTCTGAACCAGCAGGCTGCAATGAACTCTTCTCTAGCTGGAGCGAACGCTGCTATGACGAGGCGGCTGTCTGAGGAGAACGAAGCTCTGGTCGAAGAGAACAAAGCTTTAAACAAGCAGGCTGCAATGAACTCTTCTCTAGCTGGAGCGAACGCTGCTATGACGAGGCGGCTGGCTGAGGAGAACGAAGCTCTGGTCGAAGAGATCAAAGCTTTAAACAAGCAGGCTGCAATGAACTCTTCTCTAGCTGGAGCGAACGCTGCTCTGACGAGGCGGCTGGCTGAGGAGAACGAAGCTCTGGTCGAAGAGATCAAAGCTTTAAACAAGCAGGCTGCAATGAACTCTTCTCTAGCTGGAGCGAACGCTGCTCTGACGAGGCGGCTGGCTGAGGAGAACGAAGCTCTCAGGGAGCAGAGGGTCTCTACTGTGAATCAGGCCCGAGATGACCATATAACAATGATGGAGGCTGTTTCAGCAGCAAGTATCAAAGAGGAAAAGTTGCAGAAGGAGCTGGATGTTCTGAAGGGGAAGATGACAGAGAAAGAGGAAGAAAACATCTCCCTAAAAAATGATCTTCATCTCCAGCACTTGGAGAAGCAGAAGATTGAAAATGACTGGAAGGGGAAGCTTGCAGCTCAGCAGGAGAGCTTCGAGGAGAAGCTGAAGTGCAGGGTCGAGGAAGAGGAGGCCAGCTTCCAGGAGAAAGAGAATCTGCTAAACAAGCTGAGGAACACAGAGAAGGAAGTTCAGGCCCTGATCCTGCAGAACATTCAGCTTCAGGTAAGATCATTTTAGATCTTAATCATATGGATTGTAAGTTTTTGTCATGTTTAGACTTTGAGGAAGAAAATGTTACTTATGTTGTGTCTCTGTCTTTTCAGAATCTCACCTCTAAGAACGACCCGGAAAATGTGAAGGACAAAAAGGAGAAGAAAGTACAAGTGGAGCGCGAGAAGAAGGAGAAGAAGGAGAGCGAAGAACAGAAGAAGAGAGAAAAGAAGGAGAAGATAGAAATGAAGAAGAAGGAGAAGAAGGAGAGCGAAGAACAGAAGAAGAGAGAAAAGAAGGAGAAGATAGAAATGAAGAAGAAGGAGAAGAAGCAGAGCAAGGAACAGAAGAAGAGAGAAGAGAAGGAGAAGAAGGAGAAGGAGGAGGATGGAAGTGTGAAGAGGAGCAAGTGGTTCTCCTGTTTCCACTTTTAAATCCCGGAGATATCATTGAAAATTGTAAATAAAAAATGAATAACAATGACTTTTTATCCCAGTCGGCTCTTTTATTGCAGATGCTGGTTGGTATACATCAATCTCAATGATGAAAACTAAACATTTATATGTAATTACTTACATAGAGTAAATGTTATTACATATGAATGCTGCATGTTATGATGTTATGATGCACTGCCTAATATCTAGAGTGTCACTCAGTAGAGCTCATACCTCACAGTGTTAAAAAAGAAAGATATTATATCACCTCCTTTAAGATATAAATCTAGTTATCTAGGGGATAAAACACCAATAATTTAAATTAATCAATAGATAAAAGGGTCTATTATATTCTATTAAATACTTTAAAGGCCCAGTTGAGGAAACGAAATATTAATAAGAATAAGAATAACTATAAAAATAAATAGATTATACAAATAATAATAAATAAAAGAGCCTGATAAAATTAATAGAAACAAGACAAAGGATGTGCATTGAAACACAAAGAGACTCTTTGCTGTTATTGAAAGATGTCTCGTGGCTAATCTGAATGAATCCTGTCTCCATGGTGACAGCAGCTACGTCACGTTGGGGCTGTGCTGGTGTTTCCCTTCTTGTGGATCTACATTAAGATCTCTGTTGCTTATGATTTTTAATTTCCAGCGGTTCAGAAGACGCTGAAACCAGAGATCTGAGCCCTGGATCTGGTCCAGTTCTTCAGCTGCAAAATATTACTCTTGGTAAAATTAACATATTGTTTACTTAGCTGTTTCAATTTCAATTTGAGGCTTTAACATTCTCAAATTCTTACATAAATTTACAGAAAATTAGAAAGTGGTGAACATTTGCATATTCTGGAGGAATTTTCAATGGGCGTGGCCTAGAAATTGTAGAAATTGTAGAAATTGGAATTTGTATTGTTATTATTATGATTATTATTGACCTGTCTTTTATATGGTATAAAGTTTGATGTCATGTGGTACCACCTGTATTCAGAAATATCCCCAACATTTATAAGACAATTTTTTATTATTATTAAGAAAATAACTAAATACATCCTAAATGTATATTTGACACATGAAGCCCTTGACTATATTCTACATCTCTTTTATTTCATTTTATCTTTGATTAAAAGTACAGTTAGAAGACGGGGGAAGGGGAGGGGGGGGGGCGTGTTTGTGTGTTCGTTTGTTGAATTTACATAGAGAAATAATATTCTATAGTTTAATATTGTGTAAAACTCTTGAAGGGATTTCATAATAGGAGCCATGCCATATATTTTTCAAATAAAAGTCAGATCATAGCACTTCATAGAGTTTGTCCTTTGGTGTTTCAGTCCAGGTCCCATAATTCAACCAACAGTCCTTTGATGACACCTCTAAATTTCGGATTAAAGCCAACTGACTTGTATATAAAGGGGAAACACGATCTCAGCAGACTCAGTCTCAACGATTATTCGTAGAGGACAACTACACGGGAGTCTGCTCAAAGACAAAGTTCTTCAACCTTCAGTACTCAACGAACTTTGTTAGAATGGATCACCCGAGTTCATGGGACATGGAGCCGACCGACTGCTCAGGAGAAGAAGTAGGTTTCGTTTTAATCAAGAGAAACTTCAGGTTAAACTGTTTTTAGTTTTAAACCTCTTAATTGTCTTTTATTTATTTTACCTTACAGTAGCTTTACAGACTCTAAAATCAATTCAATCAGCTCTGTCTCTTTGAATATATCTGAAGTTAGGATGGGACTGTGTTTTACATGGTATGTGTATATTTGTGTCTTTCAGTCACCCAAAATCCTGCAGTTCCTCCGCCAACTCCTCCGGGACACAGCAAAGGTCAACATGGAGCTTGCAGATGAAAACGCTGCACTGAAGGAGGAGGCCAATGAAAAGGCTGGAATGAGGAGCCAGGCAGCAGCTCTAATGGAGCAGGAAAACTTAGCTCTGGTCGAAGAGATCAAAGCTCTGAACCAGCAGGCTGCAATGAACTCTTCTCTAGCTGGAGCGAACGCTGCTATGACGAGGCGGCTGTCTGAGGAGAACGAAGCTCTGGTCGAAGAGAACAAAGCTTTAAACAAGCAGGCTGCAATGAACTCTTCTCTAGCTGGAGCGAACGCTGCTATGACGAGGCGGCTGGCTGAGGAGAACGAAGCTCTGGTCGAAGAGATCAAAGCTTTAAACAAGCAGGCTGCAATGAACTCTTCTCTAGCTGGAGCGAACGCTGCTCTGACGAGGCGGCTGGCTGAGGAGAACGAAGCTCTGGTCGAAGAGATCAAAGCTTTAAACAAGCAGGCTGCAATGAACTCTTCTCTAGCTGGAGCGAACGCTGCTCTGACGAGGCGGCTGGCTGAGGAGAACGAAGCTCTCAGGGAGCAGAGGGTCTCTACTGTGAATCAGGCCCGAGATGACCATATAACAATGATGGAGGCTGTTTCAGCAGCAAGTATCAAAGAGGAAAAGTTGCAGAAGGAGCTGGATGTTCTGAAGGGGAAGATGACAGAGAAAGAGGAAGAAAACATCTCCCTAAAAAATGATCTTCATCTCCAGCACTTGGAGAAGCAGAAGATTGAAAATGACTGGAAGGGGAAGCTTGCAGCTCAGCAGGAGAGCTTCGAGGAGAAGCTGAAGTGCAGGGTCGAGGAAGAGGAGGCCAGCTTCCAGGAGAAAGAGAATCTGCTAAACAAGCTGAGGAACACAGAGAAGGAAGTTCAGGCCCTGATCCTGCAGAACATTCAGCTTCAGGTAAGATCATTTTAGATCTTAATCATATGGATTGTAAGTTTTTGTCATGTTTAGACTTTGAGGAAGAAAATGTTACTTATGTTGTGTCTCTGTCTTTTCAGAATCTCACCTCTAAGAACGACCCGGAAAATGTGAAGGACAAAAAGGAGAAGAAAGTACAAGTGGAGCGCGAGAAGAAGGAGAAGAAGGAGAGCGAAGAACAGAAGAAGAGAGAAAAGAAGGAGAAGATAGAAATGAAGAAGAAGGAGAAGAAGGAGAGCGAAGAACAGAAGAAGAGAGAAAAGAAGGAGAAGATAGAAATGAAGAAGAAGGAGAAGAAGCAGAGCAAGGAACAGAAGAAGAGAGAAGAGAAGGAGAAGAAGGAGAAGGAGGAGGATGGAAGTGTGAAGAGGAGCAAGTGGTTCTCCTGTTTCCACTTTTAAATCCCGGAGATATCATTGAAAATTGTAAATAAAAAATGAATAACAATGACTTTTTATCCCAGTCGGCTCTTTTATTGCAGATGCTGGTTGGTATACATCAATCTCAATGATGAAAACTAAACATTTATATGTAATTACTTACATAGAGTAAATGTTATTACATATGAATGCTGCATGTTATGATGTTATGATGCACTGCCTAATATCTAGAGTGTCACTCAGTAGAGCTCATACCTCACAGTGTTAAAAAAGAAAGATATTATATCACCTCCTTTAAGATATAAATCTAGTTATCTAGGGGATAAAACACCAATAATTTAAATTAATCAATAGATAAAAGGGTCTATTATATTCTATTAAATACTTTAAAGGCCCAGTTGAGGAAACGAAATATTAATAAGAATAAGAATAACTATAAAAATAAATAGATTATACAAATAATAATAAATAAAAGAGCCTGATAAAATTAATAGAAACAAGACAAAGGATGTGCATTGAAACACAAAGAGACTCTTTGCTGTTATTGAAAGATGTCTCGTGGCTAATCTGAATGAATCCTGTCTCCATGGTGACAGCAGCTACGTCACGTTGGGGCTGTGCTGGTGTTTCCCTTCTTGTGGATCTACATTAAGATCTCTGTTGCTTATGATTTTTAATTTCCAGCGGTTCAGAAGACGCTGAAACCAGAGATCTGAGCCCTGGATCTGGTCCAGTTCTTCAGCTGCAAAATATTACTCTTGGTAAAATTAACATATTGTTTACTTAGCTGTTTCAATTTCAATTTGAGGCTTTAACATTCTCAAATTCTTACATAAATTTACAGAAAATTAGAAAGTGGTGAACATTTGCATATTCTGGAGGAATTTTCAATGGGCGTGGCCTAGAAATTGTAGAAATTGTAGAAATTGGAATTTGTATTGTTATTATTATGATTATTATTGACCTGTCTTTTATATGGTATAAAGTTTGATGTCATGTGGTACCACCTGTATTCAGAAATATCCCCAACATTTATAAGACAATTTTTTATTATTATTAAGAAAATAACTAAATACATCCTAAATGTATATTTGACACATGAAGCCCTTGACTATATTCTACATCTCTTTTATTTCATTTTATCTTTGATTAAAAGTACAGTTAGAAGACGGGGGAAGGGGAGGGGGGGGGGCGTGTTTGTGTGTTCGTTTGTTGAATTTACATAGAGAAATAATATTCTATAGTTTAATATTGTGTAAAACTCTTGAAGGGATTTCATAATAGGAGCCATGCCATATATTTTTCAAATAAAAGTCAGATCATAGCACTTCATAGAGTTTGTCCTTTGGTGTTTCAGTCCAGGTCCCATAATTCAACCAACAGTCCTTTGATGACACCTCTAAATTTCGGATTAAAGCCAACTGACTTGTATATAAAGGGGAAACACGATCTCAGCAGACTCAGTCTCAACGATTATTCGTAGAGGACAACTACACGGGAGTCTGCTCAAAGACAAAGTTCTTCAACCTTCAGTACTCAACGAACTTTGTTAGAATGGATCACCCGAGTTCATGGGACATGGAGCCGACCGACTGCTCAGGAGAAGAAGTAGGTTTCGTTTTAATCAAGAGAAACTTCAGGTTAAACTGTTTTTAGTTTTAAACCTCTTAATTGTCTTTTATTTATTTTACCTTACAGTAGCTTTACAGACTCTAAAATCAATTCAATCAGCTCTGTCTCTTTGAATATATCTGAAGTTAGGATGGGACTGTGTTTTACATGGTATGTGTATATTTGTGTCTTTCAGTCACCCAAAATCCTGCAGTTCCTCCGCCAACTCCTCCGGGACACAGCAAAGGTCAACATGGAGCTTGCAGATGAAAACGCTGCACTGAAGGAGGAGGCCAATGAAAAGGCTGGAATGAGGAGCCAGGCAGCAGCTCTAATGGAGCAGGAAAACTTAGCTCTGGTCGAAGAGATCAAAGCTCTGAACCAGCAGGCTGCAATGAACTCTTCTCTAGCTGGAGCGAACGCTGCTATGACGAGGCGGCTGTCTGAGGAGAACGAAGCTCTGGTCGAAGAGAACAAAGCTTTAAACAAGCAGGCTGCAATGAACTCTTCTCTAGCTGGAGCGAACGCTGCTATGACGAGGCGGCTGGCTGAGGAGAACGAAGCTCTGGTCGAAGAGATCAAAGCTTTAAACAAGCAGGCTGCAATGAACTCTTCTCTAGCTGGAGCGAACGCTGCTCTGACGAGGCGGCTGGCTGAGGAGAACGAAGCTCTCAGGGAGCAGAGGGTCTCTACTGTGAATCAGGCCCGAGATGACCATATAACAATGATGGAGGCTGTTTCAGCAGCAAGTATCAAAGAGGAAAAGTTGCAGAAGGAGCTGGATGTTCTGAAGGGGAAGATGACAGAGAAAGAGGAAGAAAACATCTCCCTAAAAAATGATCTTCATCTCCAGCACTTGGAGAAGCAGAAGATTGAAAATGACTGGAAGGGGAAGCTTGCAGCTCAGCAGGAGAGCTTCGAGGAGAAGCTGAAGTGCAGGGTCGAGGAAGAGGAGGCCAGCTTCCAGGAGAAAGAGGATCTGCTAAACAAGCTGAGGAACACAGAGAAGGAAGTTCAGGCCCTGATCCTGCAGAACATTCAGCTTCAGGTAAGATCATTTTAGATCTTAATCATATGGATTGTAAGTTTTTGTCATGTTTAGACTTTGAGGAAGAAAATGTTACTTATGTTGTGTCTCTGTCTTTTCAGAATCTCACCTCTAAGAACGACCCGGAAAATGTGAAGGACAAAAAGGAGAAGAAAGTACAAGTGGAGCGCGAGAAGAAGGAGAAGAAGGAGAGCGAAGAACAGAAGAAGAGAGAAAAGAAGGAGAAGATAGAAATGAAGAAGAAGGAGAAGAAGGAGAGCGAAGAACAGAAGAAGAGAGAAAAGAAGGAGAAGATAGAAATGAAGAAGAAGGAGAAGAAGCAGAGCAAGGAACAGAAGAAGAGAGAAAAGAAGGAGAAGAAGGAGAAGGAGGAGGATGGAAGTGTGAAGAGGAGCAAGTGGTTCTCCTGTTTCCACTTTTAAATCCCGGAGATATCATTGAAAATTGTAAATAAAAAATGAATAACAATGACTTTTTTTCCCAAAAATTAAAAATTAACATATTGTTTACTTAGCTGTTTCAATTTCAATTTGAGGCTTTAACATTCTCAAATTCTTACATAAATTTACAGAAAATTAGAAAGTGGTGAACATTTGCATATTCTGGAGGAATTTTCAATGGGCGTGGCCTAGAAATTGTAGAAATTGGAATTTGTATTGTTATTATTATGATTATTATTGACCTGTCTTTTATATGGTATAAAGTTTGATGTCATGTGGTACCACCTGTATTCAGAAATATCCCCAACATTTATAAGACAATTTTTTATTATTATTAAGAAAATAACTAAATACATCCTAAATGTATATTTGACACATGAAGCCCTTGACTATATTCTACATCTCTTTTATTTCATTTTATCTTTGATTAAAAGTACAGTTAGAAGACGGGGGAAGCGTGTTTGTGTGTTCGTTTGTTGAATTTACATAGAGAAATAATATTCTATAGTTTAATATTGTGTAAAACTCTTGAAGGGATTTCATAATAGGAGCCATGCCATATATTTTTCAAATAAAAGTCAGATCATAGCACTTCATAGAGTTTGTCCTTTGGTGTTTCAGTCCAGGTCCCATAATTCAACCAACAGTCCTTTGATGACACCTCTAAATTTCGGATTAAGCCAACTGACTTGTATATAAAGGGGAAACACGATCTCAGCAGACTCAGTCTCAACGATTATTCGTAGAGGACAACTACACGGGAGTCTGCTCAAAGACAAAGTTCTTCAACCTTCAGTACTCAACGAACTTTGTTAGAATGGATCACCCGAGTTCATGGGACATGGAGCCGACCGACTGCTCAGGAGAAGAAGTAGGTTTCGTTTTAATCAAGAGAAACTTCAGGTTTAAACTGTTTTTAGTTTTAAACCTCTTAATTGTCTTTTATTTATTTTACCTTACAGTAGCTTTACAGACTCTAAAATCAATTCAATCAGCTCT